>NCKV01000037.1:0-33506 GCA_003675905.2 Leptotrombidium deliense
GTGAAGATTTGATCTTCATCTCAATGAATCTCAATGAGAGATTAATGAAGATAACAACTATCATTTTGCTCTTTTCTGCATTCAAAAAGACACAAAATTTTGAATACGACTGTTGACAATTCATAAAAAACGACTGAAACAATTATTTAGTCGCGAAGAAAAAACAAAATGAATCTGATAAAACAAATTTTTTGATACAAAAATAAAAAATCGGTTTTGAGTTGAACATTTTTTTATGATGCACAGCATTCATAAAGTGAATGATTTGTGGATGCATAAATTCGCATTTAGGTTTAAATTGAAAAAGGAAGCAAGCAAGGACACAATGCAAATTTTCGCGATACTTTCAGTGCGAATTGTTGTAATTAATGATACATTGCTACGTTTTAAAAACGAAAATCGGTTAATGAGCTGTTGTGCATTTACTCCGTTATCTAAAACTGAATTAAAAAGAATCGATAAATATAAAAAGTGCTTCTAGTGTTACACGGTGCATACAGTTTCGATCGAAAAGTTGTGTTGATACCCATCAAATTTAACATTAGCTTCAGTGAGAAAGGTGATGTGAATCCACACAACTTTCTGATCGCAACTGTATACATATACGAACAAAATAACAAAACAACGCGGATTCGATCCGCATCTCAATGTGTTTCCAATGACAGATTATTAGAGATAAGGCTTTTATTTCAGACAAATGTATACTTCAAAAAGGAATGCAAAGATATTTCAAATTTGATTCAACGAAAATTGTTGAGTAAATTAAAACAAATAATTCATGTTCAACAGATTCAAATTGATTGTTTCGTCAATAATTTTATATGATATGTAAGCGGTTTGCGAAATGATATTAGATTGAACAAAAATGGACATTCTCTTTTAATCAAACGAAAATAGACGGAAGAATAATGTATTCACAATGAATTGCGTTTTTCGTAATCCGATTTTCCGAACTGCTCACCATTTTCTTCGTCGAAAAATCGTTTTTCTTCAACTATTGATACGTGTTTACTTTGCTTTGAGCAACAATGTTGACGAACGAATATTGCAAATATCCTCCTTTTACAGTTTTGCAAAAAAAGCGAATCATTCGATTTTTGCAATCTTCTTTCAATCTTTTGCAAAACACTTTCAATTTATTAAATGTTTAAATTCAACAGTCTCAACAAACAACATTTTTGGCACAATTCGCTTCTGTGCAACAACTGTACGTAAGTGACACAATGTTACAAACAGAGCTAAACTGAAAACCTAATCCAATAATAAGCATTCTTGGACAGACAAACGTACAAACTTTCAATGCAGAATAACAACACGCTAATACGATATTGCAAAACATAACATTGCTTCCATGTTCAAAGATATATTAGTTAATCGATATTATTATTGAACGTTGGTTGCCGTTTCAAATGAAAGAGTGGATTAAATTATTGAAATGAAAGGCTTAATTGTAACGAATCGAGGCTATATTCAGTAATGTTTCGGGTGATAGTAGAAATCGATTTCACTTTCACAGGAATAAAACATCTCGATTAGAAATGAAAATATGACAGAATTAACTCATCACTCGTTTTAAAAGATTATATAGTGTTTAGAGTTGTAAGCAAAATAACACTTGATATTTGATCATCATTGTATTGTACTCCCTATGAGTAACCATAGAAACACGAAACTGTTATTGAAGACAAAAGTGTACCTTTTATTTGGTTGATTTTGAGGAGAGAAGAAAGAGAAACGCAGTTCGAATGGAATACCTTTCCATTATACCACTGTTTGTGCATTTCAGTATCAGAGACATCAATGTTTTGACAGTGAATGACATGAGCTGATATAATGTGATTAACCTTCGTGAGTCGACGTCAGGGATGAATTCGAAACAAGACGCGAATATATTTGCTACTTTTGTGTGAATAACAAAAGAAGAAAAATAGTACGAAATTTGATTTTAGCGATCACATCATTAAATCCGTTCTCATCTCCTTTTGTTGTGTGATATGTTTTTTATGCAAAAATGTGAAAGAAAAATGACAGAAAGGAGAGTTGAGCGTTGTTTTTCTTTCAATGATAAAAGTGAAAACGCAGAGTACTTTTCCGGTAATTTGTTGAAAAAGTGGACGGAAAATGGGTGTGTTCGGGTGTTCGAATTCTGCTCTTTTCTGCTGCACGTCTAATCTCAACTTTTCAAAGTTGCGTTCGAAAGCAACCAAATCTTGACAGACACACCCTTCACAACCCTTTAACTACGAATCACTTGAATTAATTCGATTGATCACACATTTCATGAGACATGTAATAAGAAAGTGAACATAATTTGCATTTGCACATTTGTTAATTTTATTGTTCGATTTCAATATTTGATCAGAGTGACGCGAAAGCGTTCAAGTGAATACGACAAAGCAACGACTCTAGTGCTAACTTTATGCTAAATGACAATCAAAAGGACAGCGAATGTTGTCAGAGACGAGAGAAGTAAAAAAAGAACGAAAAGCAAAGCAAACAAGTAATGGAATTGCTAATGTAGTTCGCTGTTCACTTGCAACTCAGTTTTCAAGTTTTGCAGTGAAAACTTTTTACATCAAATTTAGCTGTGAGCACTATTATTCTCAACAGTTTTAAAGCTATTAACGGTCGCAACTGTTTTAGCCGTATTTCAGCAGTGCGAGTGAAGCTAACTGCAAATAATTGTCTATTGATGTCTGCATTTCAATGAATTACTGTTCAAGTTCAGTTTCGAGCTCTTTTAATAGTGAAGATAAACACCGTTTTCTGTTAAAGTTTTGTTGCAAACAAAGTTGAAAGTAAAACTGAAGAATGAGTAAATTGATCGCAAACTGATAGCAGCGTTGGGCAAGAAACTGTAGATGTGTAAGTGCGAAATGGATGCGAAACGGAGAAAGTCTACTTATGATTCGAAGCATCACAGGTGTGAATTCGAACAAATTGCGTTAAGCATTTGTACGCAATTGGAAAGTAGTGAGCAGCGTTTTCGAGAATTGTGATCACAAACAAAAGAAATCTTTATTTGTGCTCAGTAGTTACTGTAGTAAAGCGAGCGGTGAAACGTTAGCAGCGCAACACACAAATTGTTAAAAACAATCACTACTCGCGAAAGCAAAGTTTGCGCTTATTTTTAAAGTGTATTCGTGTCAGGTTTGCAAAAATTGTAAAGGGAAACGAACAAAAAGGAAGTTTAATGTTATCACTTTGTTGTTTGCAACGTTTTACAGCTTTTAGTGGTCGCTTCGGTCACTGATGCAGCGAGCACACAGTTATGCAACGCTCGTAACATTGAACACTGACTGCTTGCACATTACATTCACTTGTTTAACAAGCGTTGCGAGCTTTTACAAAAATTGTGAGAACCGTGCAACACTGCATTCGCAGCACAATTCTGTTTGCGGACGCATCTAAACGCATCTAAAGCGAACAGAGACCGAACGGAATTTCGTTTAGACGCACACCGCCAACGATGTGCTGCAATAATCGACACCTTTGATTGCAGTAATTTGCTCATCTTTTGTGCGAAGCTGCAGGCGACTGCAGACCAATCGCAGCATTGGTTACAATGTGTATCAGCAGTGCAGTGAGCAATGATGGCTAACTTTTAAAGCTGATCGCGCCTTAATTGAGGTGTCAAAACCTTCTGGCCATCCATCACTTACAGATACTCGACTTGCATATTACGCTCTCATTCTTTTTGGCACACAGTTCTCGCAGTTAACCGTTTGCTGTTATGAAACCAGTTACGGACCAAAACCCGAAAAGTGAAACTAACTTTCCGTAATACAAAACTAATACAAAGCGGCAGTAATCATAAAAATTGTTCTCGAATATTACACAAAAAGTGAACGCCAGATATTGATTGCTTTTATAGAATCAAGTGACCGAACAGTGAAAGCAGTGCACCGAAAAATACGAAAGTCCTCATCTTATTTTGATACGCTTTAAAATAGACGAAACAGTCGCACACCCCAAGCAAAGCTGTGTAATCGAAAACTGATTCGTACACCGATTACAGTCACTATTCACAGTCGACATTTGTTACGTTAGTCGCAATAAAATCATTGTAATCTTCAAGCAGACTTCGCGAAGATTAAATCACTTCACGGCTCGCATTCACGAAAGTGATATAAAAAAGTGATCTCAACTGCAGTCACAAGAATGAAACCGATACTGAAAGACCAATGCGACCACTAAATGCGTGATACGCAGAATGAACCGCAAGACGGCTGATATAACAGTTTTGTTGCATTGCAATTTAGAGTTTGCAATTACAAGTGGATGCTGGACGCAAACACCTGTGTATTCGAAAAGAGTGCACATTCTACAAAATGCCTCAAGTCACCTATCTAAAGAACAAAAAAGTGAACACATTAATCCTCACTCATTAGTTTCACTTAATGTTTGTTCGATTCGTTTTTCTCGACGAGCGATGCTGGTCTGTTTTGCGTTTCTCTTTACTTAATGGCGTAAAGCAAAATGTAACAATAAATTGAGAATTACATTAGATTCAAGGATCACTTCATTTCACATCGAACAACGTTCAGCAATGAACATTTCATTCGCAAGCAATGCCTCTCTTTGGCTTCTAATAGTGTGTAATTTGTTGCAGTCGTAGTTAATGACAAGGCCTGTAGGCGTATAAATCGTTGCTGCTTTCGAATACTTTGCTGCAAACAAAAGCGCCAAAATAAGCTCGCAACGAAATTGATAAACATACGAACTGAGAGCATCACATAAGCGAAGTGTCAAAAAAGGTACGCATGCATTTCTGTGCATTAGTAGCATCCATTGCGCGTCAATTCAATGCAAACAGAAGTGCAACACTTTTAATTACAGTTTGCTTACAGACGCGTTTTGTGATGCATTTCTATCGCAAATAAACAGTGAAGCGGAATAAGGACGACCGAATCATGCAAAACAAGTTGCTTAATTAAATTAAATGAGAACTTGACGAAAAAGCATCACATGAAGGTGAATGCACACATTGAGACTGTGATAAATTTGATGCTACAATTACGTGTGAAATTCACAAATAAATTCGTATTTGTCTTATTCATATTTGCAAATATGTGAGCATAAATGTGTTGCGAAGAACGCAAACAGAGATAAGCACACATTGATTATTAGACTGATTGCTTCTATTCAATTATCGGTTGTGGATGTGCGCCATAATTACGATGTCGAACGTAAACGTGTCGCATTTTGAGTAAAAAGAATATGAGATAAAAATCGATCGAAAATGGAAGCGAGTCGAAAAAACGAATGTTGCTAATAAATAGATTTTGCATTTTGCTGTTTGCAATGCGAAAGTAAACAGAGATGAAAAGCATCGCAAAGTGAACGCATTGGCAGTGGTGCAGTTGGCGAATTCGAGACGAATTCACCAGCGTTACCAGCATTACTTTGTGTGTGTGTTGTCAATGTTTTATAACAAACACTCGAAAATCAAATGAAAAATAAAGAGAAGTGAATAAAAACTTGAGGCTAAAAGCAATAAACACACAAATGTTATTTATGAAAAACGAGTGATGCAAAAAGCTTTGAGGTAATGCAACGCAATGCATCGAATGCATCACTCGATCACTCGACTCTCGAAACGCCATTTCGAACCAAATTTTTATTTAAATGCAACTGTAGCCTCTCTTCGCTTGTTTCGTCTCAAAACAAGATAAGTACGCGCTTAGTAAGTAACAGACACTGCGAACGTTTAAAACAGTGAAACAATATACGAGACAATCTCATTGAATGCATTTTCACAGCAAATACAAGCCTTTCAAATTATGGACCGAAATGCATGTTTGAACGCAAAGAATGGCTAAAAAGTATTTCCTTTCAGTGTCCGTAATAAGAAACGCAAATATCGTTTCGTTTAGGCAGCGTTTCTCTCATTGCTTGTTTAAGCAACTGCGAGTTGAGAGCAGAAACAGTGGTCACATATTGCGACCGATGCTCAGACATTCAACTAATGTGCTTCGTTCTTTGCTTCTTATTGCACCACTGTTACACTGACAGCATAAGAAAAGAGACAAAAGTCGACTCTAATTTAGGTGAACGAAATAAACCTGCGGGCAAATGGATCGACGAAAAATGCTCGTTTCCATTGAAACGTTTCTTTACGTAACATACAAAGACTATTTTTTACAAACACTCACGTTCAGAACATTCTGAACAGAAAACATAAGATATGAGTTTTCGAACGACTCTCCATTCAAGCATTTCCGTGTTTCATAAAAGTTTGCAGAGAACTTAATTTCGCTCTTTTAAATATTGAAATCATTTCGAGATTTGCGGCATCTCGCTCTGCATTCATTGCTCGTCTCTCGATTTCGCGGTTCATTGAAGTTCGTTGCGAATGAAACACACCGTTAATCCTGTCTTCCATTCATTCATTAAATGCATCACATGCACTTTTGCTTTTCGTTTCATTTTCACATTTCCTCTTTCAATACATTTTTTCACATTAATTCTCTCGTTAAAAATATAATCAATGCTGCATCGCAATTTATGTTGCTTGCAAATTAAGTTTCACTTTTCGTCTTCATTCTCTTTTGCACTTTTTGTTTCGACGGAAAACTGTTTTTGCTACCCTATTCAAGCACATAAAGATGAACAATTAAACATGAAACTTTGAATACGTGTCGACCCATTCTCATGTGCACTTAACTAATCTCGCCACGCAATTGGACAGCAAACGAAGAGTTAAAAGTGATGTTGGCAGCAAAATATGTTTCACATATTGTACGTCAGTGATATTTTATTTTTGAAGAAGAGAGAAAGAAAAGGTGAAAAATATGGGTCTTCACGAAATCAATTTTAAACAGGCAAGCAACGAACAGATCTTCACTTTCCTGCGTTTGATGAGAATTTCTTTTTATAAGGAATTAACTTATCGCCACAAAAATAGCAATCTTTGGCGATCTTCGACGAAGTCTATAAAGAAAAGAAGGATGAGACTCTTCTGCCTCACAAAGCATTCAATTTTGATAAACAGAGACTCAAAAGTAAACCAAGAATAAGCTTCTCTCATTCTTTCGAGTTTTTATTTCGAGGCCATGTTTCACTGTTTCACTCTTTTTGCCTGTTTGCCACTCTTTTAGTGACCAAAAGACGTCTTTTCAGTTAACTCGGCATTAAAAGAGAAACTTTTCTCTCGTTTTCGCAGTCTTCTCTGCAATCGCTGCAAAAGCTTACATTTATTCTGTCGCCATTTACCACGCGTAAAGTTAGCATTTAATGAAGAAATGTGACTCGCAATCTAAAACTGTCCTTATAATTTTGCTTTTCACGAACAGTTGTGGCAAAAAGAGAATTGAGATTTCAGTTTTTGCCAATTTATTCTTTTCTTCAACAAACTTGAAAACACTTTTTTCAAAAGCTCAATCTTCCTCAACACACTTTTAATCTTCAATTCAAGTATCTCTTTCCAACATTTATCCTGCACTTCCATTTCAGTGTTCGCAAACAAATCTTGCACAACGCGTTACACGTTTCGTGAATCGTCAAATTTTAGCACCTTACTTAACCAATCTACAGCGATATTGTTAAAATATAATGCAATAAAGAATGATGATGAAAAATGCAGTCACTTGAATCACAAAAAATTGATGCGCGTATAGTGTGATCTCGAACAACAAATAATCTCAATGTAATGTTTTTAAACGAAAGGTTCACATATAAGCGCAAACTACGTATGCAAGCTCATTAAAAGTTTAGCAATGTAATTGGAAATGTTTATTTTAACACAGTATCGAAAGCGACACAATTAATAGATACGCAACGGTGCGGTTGCAGTGAATGCTTACGGAGATTATGGAGATTTGAGAGATTGTGGTCGTTGTTTGTGAGTGCAAAGAGAACAAAGAGCACGCGAAACGTAGTCATCAAACAAATATAATACAAAAGTGTGTTTTCACTCATAACATGGACAAAGTTTGCTTTCAGATAAACACTGTTGAGTGAACGGAGCAAAGAAAATGACGAAAAGGACCGAAAAGGGATGAGAAAATGCTGCGATGTGGAAGTATTCGATAAGTGATGTGAGTTTACAGAGATATGAGTTTGTGACGAATGCAAACAATTGTTATAAGTGTGAAAAAGGTCGAGAAAAGTGAAAAAGTGAGAAGTGAGAGAATTGAGCGAGTTTACAGTTTCGCAGAAGTTTTTATTGAGTCGCAAGAATGAAACGAAATAAAAGGCGAGAGTTTCCTCAAGAGTTTCAATAAGTGTGCGACTTCCGGGAAACAGATGCTTGCAGATGCTTCACATACGAGTTGTTGGCGGCATCAGGCATCGACTGCGAACTCGAATCTGGAAAGTAATGAGCAGCTTTCAATGGACACAAAACTCATCGAGAAGAGCAACGAAAAAAGTGTGCAGGATTTAGAGGCTCAGCGAAATGTAACGCGGAGCACATTCTGCTCATTGTACTCATTGTACTTTACAACGTCAAACATCAAACATCAAACAAGCAGACATCAAGTTAAGAGCGCTTTTAGATCAGATCGATTATGACTGCGAACATTGTGAACGTTATTCGAATACAGAACGAATGCAGACGAATTGCTGAACGCACCGCAAACAGTGCTCCGAGTGTGACAATACAGGCAACAAGAACTGCTGCACAACACTGCGATTCGCTGCACCTGTCGTCCTTTAATGTCTTAATTGCGGCCATTTATTAACGAATCCATGGAAATTGCTTCGAGTGCAGGCGAAGAAAAAGCCATTTCTGCAACAAATTCATTCTACAGTGAAACGCAGCGACCAGCATTTGGCGAAATGTATAATCACGTTACAAGTGACAAATTGTTCAATAAATTTATGAATCAAATGTTGCAAATAAATGGTTCACATTGAAACTGCTTTGATTTTTCACCTTTGCTTCGTCGACGAAAACCACTTGGAAATCATTTTTTACGAATCGTTGAGGTTTAACGACACTAAAGATATGGCCGACAATCGCCAGAATTACAGGCAAACTTATGAGTGATTCCATAGATTCGCAGTCCAGTGAACTGAGCTATGCGAGCTTCGAAAATATTCACTTTGCAACCAAAAAATGGATACCGAAAAGAATGAAAGCAACACATTCCTCATCTAATGAAAATGCGTTTTGCAACAAATTTTTTAAACTCAAAATTTTTCAACGCACAAATAACAATAATAATCGAGAAATGAGATGAATGTTACGCAAAAAGCAGAAACGTGTTCTAACCTATTACCATTTCCATCATAAATAACTTTTTTCTTCATTTTATTACAAATTTCGGCCTTTTTAAAGACGGCTTGCGAAGAATGGCAGCTAAAGCAGTGCGACAACAGCAGCCAACGTTGAGAAGCGTTGCAACTCCGAGAAAAGAGGGAAAACAGAGAAACAGGAGAAAAGATGAGAACGAACACAAGAGAAGCAAACAGATCGCAGCATCGCAAGAATTGCGTTCCTTTATGATTTATTGTGCAGCGTTCAAAGTGTGCTCTGAATCCGAACAGAAAACACATCACTTCTCTGTATTTATTGTAAAACAGTGATCTTCCATTTTTTGTAACATTCTCGACTTGAAATTGTTCGCCCGAAACATAATTGCAAATACAAAACTGTGCAAAACGAGCAGAAATTATTTGATTCGCTTTTCGAATACACTTTTAAGAAATGTTTCATTTATTGTTTATTATTTATTTATGAAAAATTTTCTGAATAAAAAAGCGTTTTTGCAAAACTGAAAATGCTTCGAGTGTACATTAAACTTAAACGCATTTCATTTAAAATTCTTTTCTTAACAAATTGCTTAATAACATTTTTACTCTTTTTTTCATGTGCAAAGCAAGCACAGTGTTCCTCATTCATTCACTCATTGATTGGTTGCTTCGCAAGCAAAGAAAGCATACATAACAATAATAATCGTAAACGATAAACACAAGCGGCACTCGGACGAATGCAAAAATGCGATACAATACGATATACGATTCATAATGAACAAAAATTGATTTCTGTATTTCTGTATTTCTGCAGTGAAGCAATTGCTAAATGACTTTTTATTCAAAAACAGTCTGAAAAAGTTTTCGTGCAAAAGCAACATTTGAAAACGCATTTTTCGTTGAACTTTAAGTATAGCAACGTTGTTGCAAAGCTATAATAAACGACTGACTTCCTTATATCTTTGCTTCTTTCTCTTCTTATTCACCTGAAACTGAAAACGAAACAAAAGCTCATCGATTTCAACGATATTCTTACTTTACTTTTAAAATTAGACTTTCGAATGTGTAACTTCAGCAAGATACAAATACGCTAACAATCGATAAGTAGTTCAAAAATTCAAGTGCACCACTAAGCAATTTTAAACGTTTAAATACCTCGGATTTTCATAATTAATCTGAAAACAGTTCGTTACTTATACTCTGTGAATTAATATTTCAATAATTCATTAAATATTCAGGCGTACATTACATGTACAATACTCTGACAGTAGTCGAGAGATGGCGACGCGAATCGTTGAGTTGCAATTGTTGCGAGCATCGAAAATGAAAAATTGGATTCATTGGTTTCCTGGTTCTCTGTTCGACTCTTGTTTTCATGGTTCGTTTGATTGCATCACTATTAACTAGTGAACGATTGCACGCAAACATTGCATTCATTGAAATGCTCGCGACGAAAAGAGCGCTTTGCAGTTTGAATACGAAAAATTGGTGAAAATTGGTCACAAAAGATTCGCAAAACAGTGACAGAGTAAGGACAGTGATTCGCGCCATTCTTGTAACTGTAAAACTGGGAAGATTGGAAACAATGGTTAACGTACAGAGAAGTGGAAATTGATTTTTGCAGTGAAAGGAAAGTGTCTCTGAAAACAGGAAATAAAATGGTAAACGAAGAAGAAAAGGTTGCACAGAAGTGAGAGAAGTTTCTGTCCACTTTTACTCAAACTCGTAAACAACATTTTTTTCATTTTTATTTCTTAAGTTTTGGTTCTTTGGATTCGCAGTTTCTGTCTGAAAAACGATAAGATGCGAAATGCTCGCAAAATTGCGCCAAAAGTGACGACAATATCTCGAAGAAAATGGCTTTATTTAATCTGTTTAAGCGTTGATTTAAAGTAATGTTTCGTTTTTAACAATGGAGAATAAAAGCGTTGGACTTGCAAGGAACTGAACAGTTATCAATTTTTAATGAAGACCGCAAAGATAAAAGAACATAAAAAGTATTTCCTGTGTTCGTTGACGAAACGGATGCCGTTCACAGCGTTTAGTATGAACAAACTGCATTCGTATTTAAAGAAGTAATTAACGAATTGTGTACCGTTATTCGTCTTATGGACATTGCAGAGAACGGCGAATGTCTGGAAAGATATATTTCTAACGAAAAGTCGCTGAGAGCCGAAGGCAAACGCAGAGCACGGAATTCCGATTATCGATTAGCTATACATAAGCGCAACCATACATTTCTGTGTCACAAGTGAACGCATATATAAAACAGCCAAATTTTGCTTTTTCAGCAACACGCACAACGAAACGCAATACTTGTATTATTCGCTTTAAAAGTGAAAAGCGAAGGCCCGCACACATAACGCAACACTTACCTCTGTGTCGATTCGTTTGCTTGTCGAACATTAACATTGCGTCTTCTATCTGCAACATAGAAACGTTATTAAGTATATATATTCTGTGAGTGATGCTTGATTATAGTTATTAGCGAGTAAAACTAAGCTCGTAAATCAGCGATTTTGTCATCGAAAACGGATCGCTTTCAATAGCAGTCGCATTGTTTTCGCAGTATTCGTCGACACGTACAAAACAAAAATATATTTTTGTGTTTGAAATCGCAAACATTTGCTTTTCGTTTTACTCTCTCCGGTATTTTACCAGAAAAACGCAAGAAATGTGCAGTCGGCGAATGTGTGCTTCAATGTTTGAGTAAATTCAAACACAATTGAAACGAAGTTCAATTAAATGAATGCTGAATGGACACAAATCGGACAAATGTCCGAATGCAGGAATGAGCGAACAATTTGTCTGCAAAACGATATAAATCAAAATAAATAATAAGTATCTGTTTCGCTTAGTCTCTTCCGGGCGATCGCTTCTCATTTCTCACTGCTTTACGCCTTTATTACCCATTTTCTATCGAAATAATGTCTGCTAATCATTCATTGTAACTCTCTCTCTCATTATTGTTTCATCGCTGCTTTGTTCGCATCACAAAAAATTAGTGTTCGCAGCGTCACTCGAACGTCCAACAAAAATGCTAAGCTTTCATATTTCTATTGAAAGCTTGTCTTTAATCCATTCTTTATTACATATTTTCACAGCAAAAGTAGCAGTCAAGAGGTAACAACGCTGACATTGCACATTCTAACAAACATAAACACAACATGCATGCAATGTTTTTTACTGTTACGCTCAACAATTGAAACCTATTTGCAGAAATAAAGCAACCTTGAGTGGTGACTATAAACAATCAACATCTCACTTGTTTACTGCGAATTTGAAAGCGTTGCAAATCAGTAATTAAATGCGGAGCAACGATTTGCGATCATCTTCGTTTCCTTTGTTCACAATTTCGTGGCTTGTTTGCAAAATGACTGAAAATACAGCGGTGAACACTGTTTTCAATCGTATTCGAGTACATGCATAATAAAACTTAAAATACGTTTTAATGCGACGCAACACAACAGAAAGTCACACAAATTTCTGAAACAGTCGAGCGTGAAATGGAATCAATTCATTCATATTCACCGACGCAGTGTTGCAGTTGCATTGCTCTTCGAAAATGTACAGTCACGAACTGCGGCTGCAGACTGTATACGAGTGCATTCGTTGCTGCTTTCAAATTAAAAAGCATAAAACTGAAAACGCAAAACAGTTGCAGTCGCGATACCCTTCCGTACTGGGGTCTACGCATAACAATTCGTTCTATCACTGCTTTCATTGAACACGCGACAACAAGAACTCGAATCGATCACTGCTCAAAATTTAATTAACTCGAAAAAAGTATTTAAGCAACAACTGCAACTGATTATTGCAACCAGCAAAAATACATATTTCGCCAGAAATCGAAAAAAGCAAAGAGAGTAAATATTTTTCAATACTTTCGTCTGCAAAATGAAAGCATTACTTATTTATGAGAAACAGAATTGCTTTTTAAATTGTAATCTGTAAAAGAAACATTTAAAAATTGTTTTAAATAGTTTTAATTTATCTAATTTATTTCTGTTTCGCATTTCTCAAGCATTTTGCATGAAAAGTGAATGAATGCATTTCACTTTATTGTTTCATTGAACTTAATGCAAGCAAAGAAGAAAGAGAGACGAAAAACAAGTGACTGACTTCTGGCTTACTGTAAAATGTATAACTTTCTATAATTTAACGACGCACATTTTAATTCTTTAGTCGCTCAGAACTGGTGTCTTTTAGGAAACAGTAGATGCATACGCTTTGTTTCGAGGCACACCATTGTAAACGCTTTCCTAGACAATTACTGCGCTGTTTATTGTGTAACACAAGTTTCGCAAAGATGCGGATGCTTCGTTTGCATTTCTTGCATCGTTCGCTTTCCTTACATCACTTTCAATCACTGTTCTCTTTTGTTGGAGAAAAATTATGAAAAAGGCACAATTTGTGTAATTTGTACACAAAAGAAGAACACACTAATTTTGGCAATTTAATTTACTCAAAATTGGAATCTTTTTCTCGTTTGAAAGGTTCAAAAGCAGACTGCATTTAATTTGCACGTTCAAAGCGCACTAATAAAGTATGCAAATTGCGATTACGAATGAGTTTCATTCTGATTGCAAATTTCGATTAATGTTGTCTCAATTTAGTTTGTTGTGAAACAATTAAATGTACACATAAAATATGAAATTGTATTTCAATGGAAACACTGCAAACACATGTGAATGTAATTTCGAAACATACAGTTTCGAACAGAATATACGTAATCAGCGTTGTTTGTAAATGGAGAATGTTGTGTTCGAATATCAGCAACACAAACATTTGTATCCAAAGCTGTATATCACAAATGAATCTCGTGTTTCGCACGCAAATGTGTTTTCGGCGAACAAATCGAAACATAAAATAATTTCAGCGAAACATGAAACGAATGAAAATTAAATTTTAATCAAAACTTGTGTATTTATGCGAACATTTGTAAATAAGCAAAACTTTTGATTTCAATTTACGATTTTGGAGATGCAAAGCAAAACTAAAAATTGGAAGTTTGAATTCATTTTCGCAAATCAATGTGTGACCGCCAAACGAAAGTTCGTGTTCCACATATTTGGACACAGCACTCGCCGCGAGTAACAATTACAGTTAAATTAGCCTCGTTTATATTAAATTTTAAACAAATGAGTGCCGTAGTTATGAAAGAAACAAAGCCTTTATTTGTGCAATATTAATGAAACACGAACATTAAACTTTCTCGACGGTAATTAATGCGCCGATATTTCTAATTTTGTTATTCATTTGCACAACAGTCGCAATTTGTTGCCAATGTTGTTCGCTTGCAGTGCAAAATGAATGAAAAAAGAAATCGCTAATTTGTGATCACTGCTATTCGTCTTAGAGAACTCGCAAAGTAAACATTTACTTTGAGTAAAATGTTAAATAAAGCTTGTCCAGCGAAACGCATATTTAGACACACACAGTTACCTGTTTTGCTTCATGTGCATAATAGGTATTCGCAAGAGTTGCACACAAATGCTGTGCATTCGAAATGAGAAAAGAGAAGATGTAAAAGAAACGGATACGCAACGAGTCGTTTAAAATTAACGAAAATTTCGGTTTCACTTTCGCTTCAATAACATTGCAAACAGTGAATTCATAATCGAATGCAATGTATACGTCTTTTCTGTTAGAAACTTGCAAACTCGAAAAGAAGATTGAAACATCGCACATGATACGATGCAAAATAATGAACTCGAGAAGGTAACAGATAATGCAGTGCATGCATTGCGAAGCTCCGTTTTGTGTGTGCATTGAAATGTTTTTTGTTGAAATGAAATTCGGACGCGAAACGAGAGATGAGATGAGTGTGAAATGCGACTCTTTGTGTGCAGTTATGCAACGCACTGTAAGTGCACCGCTGCAGTGACACAGTAATCACCGTCAATCGTGTACGTATTTGCGCTACTAAAAAGTTTTCACTGCAAACGCAAATCAAAAGCTTCTCGAGTTTTATTAAATATACACAGCATTTTGTTTCTAATTTCGCTGCCATTCATTTATAGACGAGAGAAAGCAAGCGAAAACAAGTCGAGAGTAACGGCTTCAATTTTTTCATCAACTTTGCGCAATATTTCATAACACTCACAGTGATCGCGAGCACAATATTTATGATACATTGTATAATGCAACGCATAACTATTATTTGCACTTGAAAAACACAATGAAACAATTGTCACACACGAGAACGTTTTTTGCTTTGATCTTTAATTTATATGAACTTTAGCGTTCATTACTCTCTCTCGCAATTCTACTTTTTTCGAGCTTTTCGCTCGGATTTAAGTTAATTAATAAGATTTTCGCTAGGCTCGCAATTCAATCACACTTCTCCGGCTTTCGATGTGATCACAACACTCGATCACTGCCATTGCAGCCACTGATTATGCATTCAAAATTGTGTCACTTCACTTCTTTGTTACGACTCATTCTTTCTGTGTTCAACTGATTGCACATTTATTTATTTCTTTGTTACTCACTTTTGTGCAGCAATCATAGCACACAAACAGCACAATTCATTTAAAGTCAAGAAATGTAGTTCGCATCTAATGTGCTTGCTCGCTTTTGAGAAACACTGTTCCATACTTAACAGCTACAAGCAGGTATAATTCACATCGCAATTTTTCTCAAGTGATTGAAAAATACATTTTCACATTTATTAAAGTAAATTTATAAAACGCTGCTAAAACACGAAAACATACTCTTTGCAGAATTGAAAGACAAGCGAAAAGTGAGACAAGAAAATTATTGAGAAACGCGAAGATGTGAGCACAGCAAACATGGAACGTCGATCTGTTTTCTACAACTTTTTTCTTCTTTACAAAAAGGGTGCAAAAAGCAAAAATGGAAACGATGAGTTCAAATAAATTGTAGACTCGGTGAATAAATGCAGAATAGAAGTATTAAAAATAAATACAGCGCAATATGTGAGAAATTATAAATTAATATTATACAACGAAATTAATTATATTCTTTTTTCGGTGCCATTTTTGCAGAAATTGTACTTTTTGTGAATTGAATAATTGAATCGAAGAGAAGAGAGAATAAGAGGTGCATTCATATATTATACGTTCGCCGAAAACAAGCATAATTCATATTTTGTTGCTTTTACTTTAAATAAATGCGAGACAGAAATTGAATTATTGTTAAGAAGACAATTTTCTTGTCACAAGAGTTTCTTTCAAAAATTAAAGTAAAGCGAAACTGTGAAAACATTGAACACATTGAAAACAGTGTTGAACGTCACGTAAACAAGAGATGCAATTATTAAGGAGCTGCTGTTGCTGCTGCTTTGCTCTTTTTTTCGTGTTCACTTCTTCGCCGAAATTGGCGCATTTGTGCGTTCAATAAAATGCAGTCACTTTTCACTTTAAATATTTAAAACACAAACAATTCTGCAACACTCGCACACAGAAAACGTAAAACAATTTTTCTTCTCCGTTTTCATTGCGCTTTACAATCTTTTCGCGTAATTTCAGTTCAAATATTTTTAAATATTTTATAATCATTGCAGTCGCAAAACATAAATTTTAATAGCGTTTTAAATTTAAGCAAAATGTGCAAAATAATTGAGAAATGTGAACCATTTGTTAAATAAACTTCTCTTTAATATCAAAACATACAATGAACACTACTTTTTTGAAACCACGCTATTTTCGCTTTATTAAAAATAAACATCAATTTCCTTTTCATAAAAACGTTCAAATGTGACAATGATCGCGTTTTCTTACACTTCACTGAATACTGTATATAAATTGCTACAAAATTGATTCCAAATAAACAAATGTTAATACAAATTGAACTCGTAACATATTCGCATTCAACACAACAGCAACAGCTCTTTTCAATGGCATTTTAATTACTGTTTGGTAAGCGTTTCTCTTGCAATTAAAAATGTAAGTTGATTTGACTCTAACATAATCACACAATGAATATAAGCGTTTTGTTTGGAAACTGCTTTCAAGTGAAGATTTATTTGAAGTCACGTAATAAGTGACCGTAATTCAGTGATAAAAAAAATAAACGCGAGAGAACAAGAGTGTTGATGTGTTTACACGTTCGCAACGACTGCTTAATTATGAATTATTACAAACATGTAAAAAATAGTGCAGAAATGCGGCAAAAAATTGAATTTTGAAAGTCGCCGAAGCAGGCGATCGTTAAATATACAATCAAATTTTATGGTTCAACACAACATCCATGAAGTGGACGTGACGCCAATACAGATTTGTTTTTGAGACTATTTAAATATTTGCTGCGTTAAGGACAACGAAGCTGTGTACCATGTTTATTCGTAAACAGCAGCTCTTATACAACTGACGGCCACTAAAATGCGTTTTCTGTTAATAGTTTTTACATGGCTTCACACCGCATCTTCGCTAAATTCGGTGTACCGTGTCGCTTCTCCGTATTTCGTTTCAGGTTAACATTTGCGAACGTGCACACAACATTATTGGCTTTCAATACATTTAATAAGTGACACAATTGAGACTGAAAACTAGCAACATTAAGACAGTCATTGCGTTCTAGATCATCATTTTACTTTAATCTAAAATCGCATGCATTCAATTTTTAAAAGGAAATGCAAAAAACAGGAGATGTCAGTAGTATTCTGTTGCAATGAACAATGTTAATAGCGTTGAAAATAACGAACCAAAATTAGTATAGAAATAATTGGAATGATGAAATATATCTGTTATTCTGGCGACTACTGTACACATAATTAAAGCATACTTTCGTAAAAATAGACAATTTATTGAATGAAGCAAAAGTGAATTCAGCATCTAGAACTGCTCTCTGTTTAATCCGTAATATTTTTGCAGAAAAACGAAGTGACAATTAAATGAGTTTCGTTATGAAACGATTTTGCTCAGAGTGTAGACAAGCAAATCCACACAGACGAACGATGCACTAGAATGGCGTTCGAAAAAGTAATAATTGCAGAAAACGAAGCAAAGAGAAGTGTTTTTAAGAAACCTTTTTATCGATTTTCTATGAAAGCGTTCAAATAATGGAAAGCTTAATGTGGCACAATGCAGTCGAAGATTTGTATTGCTCTAACATTGCTGTCAGCAGCGAACCAATTTAATTGAACCATTCTTTCCGATTTTTGCAACTTATTCATTAAGCGTTTAAAATTGCAATTCAAGTGTATAGTTCACAGCAATTTCAGTCTCCGCAGTGTGACATAACGAAATGTTGCAATAGTGACTGTCCTCAGCCATTTACAGGTTAAAAGTGCAACATTTTAGGGCGTATTCTGTGCCTCGCCTTTCAGCTGCAGTCTAACTATTAAGTTATATATATGCATTCAGAGACTTATTTTATTAAACTGTTCCATCATTAAAATTGAAAATATTGGCTTTTTTATATTAACTTTAATATCATTAAATAAATCTGCGTTTCGACTAAATTGATACTCATTTCTGCAAAACAATGCATTCACTGACTTCCAAATGGAAATCTATTTTCAGAGAGCATTACAATTAAGAATTTGGATGACATTCGCAGTATACACTTGTATAACGAAAATATTGCACCAGTGCAAATACACCGAAGGGTGGACTGCGTATTCGTTTCAATCGCGATGAATGTCTGCTTTTGTGTCCACGAGAACAACAACGGCGCAGAGCAATGCGTTCGTGTTTCTGTTATTCGCACTCTTCGCTTGTAATGCTTTTGAACAAAAAATCGGCGAAACATAATCAATCAATTCTTTGACGATTCGACGTTATAATCAACGCACAAAACCAAAACCGAGTGATTTACGTTTAATGTGCACACTTTTTATGCGTAACTTTGCTAGAAGTGAATCGCAGTGAACGAAATATACTGAAACCAAGTCACTTGTCAGACTGCAATGAATACCTAAAACTGTATGAATCGAAACAAATTATTCTAATTTTGGATTGAAACCGCAGTAAACGTTCTCACTTTTCGTTTTCTCAATAAATGTATAAATTTAAATTTCTCCGCCGACACAAAAATTAAAGTTTGCTTGTGAATCACTGCGAATATGATACAAATGAAAAGAGTTGGTGCTAATTGGGAAACATTATACACTTACGTACCTTGAAGGAGTATTAAAGTATATCTAGGAATGTTTGTAAAGTGTAAATGAATAGAAACGAGGCAACCACGATGTTTGCCTGCAGAAGTGATATGCATGCGAAATAATGCATGCTCGACGAGTCATACATCAAACGCATTAAAAATGTAAGATTAATTAGAAAAATGAAGGAATGAATGAATGGTGTGAGTTGGGTCGTCAGTTTCTCTATTGCAACGCACCGTTAAACAAAACGTGCAGAGACTGAACGAAGAATTGAGACACAAACGTGTCTCCGACGAAAACGAAGCTCACGAAAATAGAAAAATTCGGCGAATTCACTTCTTCGCTGCTCGGCGTTCGTTGTGCATTCAGACGAATGAAGAGAATACATGCAAAAGATTAGATTACCGTTCATCGGAACACAGGCATACAAAATCGTTGATTAAAAGTGCAATTCATGCAAATTGAAATGAAATATCGGCTCTTCGTTACAATGCACACTTGTTTTGCAGTAAAGCGTAATTCTCTGGCAAATGATTGTCACAAAAACCGAAGCGAATCATTCTGAGCGTACAATGAAAGCAAATTTCTTATTTTCTCGATCTTTGCAAACCGAGTTATATAATTGAACGCATTTGTAAAGCAATGCAGCAAATTTAAAATCGGCAATTGTCTGCTATTCATTTCATTTAAGTTTAATGTTTTATTGATCTTTTTGTTCGCCCAAATTAGAGCTGTTTCATTAATAGCTTATTTATTAGAAACCGAGCAAAACTAAATTAATGATTCCTCAAATCACGAACGAGTTGACAAGAAATGACATTTTCACAAGTAAAACGTTCGTTAAATTCTGAAACATTATTGACTGGCTTTCACGATTTATACACAATCGACAAGAAATTGATTGTTTAACGAGCATCGCTCAGTTTTACTGGAGAATCGCTTAAATCACATTTAAGCACATAATGGAAAACAATGATTTGCAATTCATTTTATTGCATAATAGTAATGACAATAAAACAATTATGAATGCGAGTTTATGTCAATCTGAAAGCGAACGATCGCTGCACTGGTTATCAGTCGTTGATAGCCAAGAGGAAAAGGCGCAGTCTTCACTAATCATTTATTGCAAATAAGTAAAACTGTCATTTAATGGAAACTGTCTCACTGGCTGCTGCATCATGAAAAGTAAAGCGCACAAATTTGCAGTGAAAAATGTGAACGGTTGCTTAAGTTTCGGTTTACCACATTCATGCGAATACACAACAATCTAGAAAATGTTTATCCGATTATGTGAGTATTGCAGGCAAACGTATGCGTTGCAAGACTGCAAATCCTATTCAAAAATTCATGCAAATCTGCAGTCGAATGACTGCAACTCGTGTCGCTTGTGATTTCAAGTTATGTTTGTTGCAATGGACACAAGTTCATTTGTTTCGTCAATAAATTAATTAAAAGTTGCATTTATTTGAAGAATTTGAGCAAAAACGAATCGCTGTGAGAGCAGCGAACGACGATCACTTATAAAGCAGCTTCCAATGTGAAACAGTGCATTCATCGCTGAAATGAAATATATGCATCAATGCGATCGCTAAAGTATGTCGTATGTTTTCATGCAAGTGTTGCATTCGATGTACAGTCGCGGAACATTTTGGACGAATGATGAGTGACTGCGGAGGTGAGCAAAGCAGCGAAACACATCTTGTACACATATACAGTGTGTATGTACGTTTTACTGTCGAGGCACATATAAATAAATTATACGTTAAACGTGCAAAACAAATATATATTAACTCTTGTTTACCTTAATCTTGTTTCGCTGTAAATTATTTTTTGTGTGTGTTCTTTGTTCGAAGCTGTAAACGACGAAAAACAAGATACATAAAGATGTCTGTTTGTGACCGCGCACCTAATAATTCATTCGCAATGAACCACTGCTTCGCAATATAAATTTGAATTATATCAGCTATTTCAGATATGGACAAACTGAACAAAATGGCGATAAATCTGCGAATCTAAATTCTTGTATACATCGTTATTCAAATGAATGCACACTGAAAATATTTGTGTGAACAACAATGTTTCGCTGCGAGCTTTCAGAAAAGCGAAATGCTTCTTTTTTGTGTTTATCACCAATTTATTGGTTTCCAAATAAAAATTGTACTTTAATATATGTCCGTCGAAAGATTCACGTCACAATAAAATTGCAGTCAATTTTTCAGTCGAGAAAAGGTTTCGAATCGAAGAAAAAGTGGCAATATGTGCGCTACTCGATTATTGCAGTTTCGCTAGCTGCTTTGTCCCGCTGCACAGTTCATTAATGAAATAAAAAATTAAAACGATTTAGCGAGAAACAACAACGAAATATGGCGCTTTCGAGAAATAACTTTATTTAATAACTTTTCGAGTAGAAATGCAATATAAGTTGGAGATTGCAGTGAAGAACAGAGAAAATTGTTGCAACTGTTCACTGGTCACAGCAGCAATGCGTGAATCGATGTTTCATTAAACGGTCGAAAAGTGCGTCCACAAAATTAGAATCGAAACAGTGTCGTCACAATTGCAAGCGATATGCGACGTTAATTTCAAATAATTTCATTTCGTTTCGAAACAATGAATCGAAGTACTCGCGAAGCATTGCGTCGCCTGTGTTTCACTCGCGAGCTGTGCTCTCAGAAATGAGAACAAAACTAATAACCAGCGATTGCATCGTAATTAGCGACCGAACAGCGCTCCGGTACTCATCACTTCAAATCATCCATTTATCGAGAGCCGTGCATTCGATGCGTTCGCAGCATCATTTTCGTCGCTTATATTTGTCGCAATTCTCGCAAACGATGCAAAAGATGCTCTCAAAAATATAGACTTTTTCGTTGCTCTTTCTCTGAGTTTACTTTTTAAGCGAATTATACTTAAGAATATAAAGCGTGCTTAAAACAAAAAGAGCGCTTTGTCATTTATAGCAAACTTTGTTTTTTCATAAAGTCACGAGTATTTTTAAACAAAGTTTGATGTCTATTTTCGAGACTTCGTATAAATGACTGCCGACTACGCTGCAAACAAACGACGAACATTCAAAACTACTCTCTTATTTATCTAACATTTTGTTTGATAAAAAATGCGAACACTTTTTTTAGCGACTCGAAAGTACGCAATTCAAATGCGTAGAAATGAATACGCACCGTAATGTACAATAATGGCCGAAATAACATTGCACGTTTCCATAGCAGCGAATCGAGTATCGTTTACGTGTGCTTTAAGTGTGCAACAATATTATGGCAGAGATTGTATTTACCAATTCACAACGAATGAATTGCTTGTGCAAAGATTGTAAAGATACACGATTCTCTCGGCTCACTGCTATTCGACTCAATTTAGAGATGTTCGCAATTATTTATTTACAGTTTACTTTTCTGTTAAAAGATGAATATTCGTTCGCAAATTCGAGCGAAGACTGTAATCCTGGAGAATTAAAGCGAAGCATCCGTTTTCACTGTTCATTAGCTTCACGCTTTCAACGGTGAAATTGCTTTGCAAAAAATAGGCGACAATTGATTCATTATAAATCGAGTGCAATATTTACAAAAAGTTTTCGTCACTTTTTCACGTTAATTAAACGAAAACGTTTTAATTTAGTGCATTGCAGCAAAACATTGAATTGAGCAGTACATGTATGCATATACATGTATTCAAGCGAGTGTTTGACACATTTCGGCGAGAAAGCTCAATGTTTCAAATATAATTAATGAGTGACCATTTAAAGCGGTTGAATTAGAAGAGAACATAAAACTTAAAACACAAATTGATGTAAAATAAACAGAAAATGTTTAATTTTTAATGTAATCGATAGTTGTGTGAAAATGTGTTTGAATATTTGGATGCAAACGATGCAAAAGATATGTTGCTTCGTTGACGCAAGTTATTATTGTGTTTACTATTCGCAAAGCAAATAAGCGTTAAAATTTAATTCATCTTTCGTTTGTTTTTCAAAAAAACTTGCAAAACAGTGAAATAACAGAGAACACATTTCGAATAACTGACGTGTTGTAGCTTTGTGCGAGCTTCATTTTCGAACTGAAAATTGTATTTCAGATTTGCATTCGAAGCAAATAAATACGAAGTCGTATTACTGCGCGATTCCAGCGAATCTCTCTGTGAAATGAAATATATGCATGCACACACACAGAAGCAAAAATGATGCTGCAGTTCGTGTCGCTGTTCGATGCGAACGCAGCATTTGGCGAACTCGAGATGGACACAAAAAGCGGAGAGCGAACGACATGTGTAATGGTACGAATTATGCAAATGAACAATGAAACTTATTTATAAATTCATTTTCGAAACAATTCTAATTTGCATAAACATTGATTGAACGAAACTCGACACTTGATACACAGCAACACTTATTATTAAACGCCAGTTTGCAAAGGATTGTCGTGCAGAGAAGCTGAGAGTGCACAGGTAACAGTGCTCACTGCTGTCTTGGCATGCAAACAGAGTGCAATGCGAAACGATGCAAAAGGTAAAGAAGTAAAAGAGGCTCGCAGCGTTCGCATCATTAAACGTCGTTACAAAAGCGTTTGCAAATCAATGGCAAACGAAGAGAAAGGCTGAATTTAAAAAGCGGATTGCAACGCACATTCGTTTGATGTATCGATCGCTGTTTCGAATGCACAACGCTTCGCGTAAAATTCGCCTCTTCTGCCGTAATTCGCTAATATTTGAAACGTTGGTTTGTCTCTTCTGTTTTATTTGAGTGCACCTCTAATCTTCTCTCAAAATTACGATCGACTCGAAAATTCATATTTACTCGAGACAGTCTCGTGTGCAGCAGTCGCGTTGCCTCCATTTAATGTATTCTGCTCTTCTCTTTTTATTCTTCACTGCATTCGTATCTCTGTTCAACACACAAACTGTATTATCCTGCTTCTAAATCCAATACTTTTTTAAACTGTTATTCGCAGCTTCTGCAAAAAGCAATATTCAAAGATCGAAGCGACGATCGAATAAACTGTGTTTCACTTCTTCTTTAATAAAACATTATTTGAAATGCATTCAAAGTGAACGCACAAAGCGAAACACAGCGAATCACTTTCATTTTAAAATACAATTTGTAACCGAAAATTAACCACTTTTTTGTTGAATACGTTCGCTGCATTCGTAACACACGGCCAGTAATGAATGTTTCAATTGAGCACTAATTTTCGAGTGATGCTACTGTTGCATCACTGAAACATTATACTCGCAATATTTACACTGCATCTCCAGCTTCTCTTTGCTTCTCTGTTTTCACTGCACTCTCGTCAATAATGTAATTAAATATTGCTTTTCTATTCTCTTCTTTATTCTCCATTTTTTGCGATTTCGCAAATCAAAAACGCTGTTTTCTGCTGTATTTGCACACCGAAACAGAAAACATTTTTTAAACGCAGCTTTCATGACAAATGTTGTGTAATTGTTTTTTGTAAGAGGAGAATAAAGTGCAGTGCAGCAGTCAACACATGCTTTGTTTAAACAGTGATGTTGTTGTTCACTAACAATGAGACGACACTATTAACAGTTGCAGTTTATTATTGATTTACAGCCTCTTTACGGATTTACTTTCGAATCACTGTTTTCATTGACGACTAATCTCGACATTTTTGTGGTTTGCGAACGATCGCTGCTCTCGTCAGTTACTCACTGTCTCTATGTGTGTCTACTCGAATATTGTGTGCGAAGCGTTTGTTTCCACTTTCTTTATTAAAGAACACAATTGGCAATGAACTGCAACTGTGAGTGCAAAGCAATAACGTAATTTGTTTGAAACATTTATTTACCAGGTCTCCAGAGTGATCAGCTCTCATATCTTCTCTGTCACCATTCACAAAAACGACAAACTTTAAGAAACGGTTTCGATGTTCTTCTTTACGAAAATACAACAATTTTTGTGTTGCAATTGAAGCAATGCAAACGTGACTTTTGCAATAATTGCAGTATTCATATAAGCGATATTAATTTAACGCCTTAATTGAGTTCACATTGTTTAAAGTGAAAAGTTAAGATAATTGATTGCAAGCATTCACTGGAAACCGTCGTTAACATTGAAATTTTATATTAAAACATTTGAATAATTGAACAGTTAATGAAAAGTAATGTCAATCTTAACGACACATTCATTACGCTTCGGGCGATTGATTTAAATTTAATTGCCACATTTTTAATCACGGAATGCAAATGAGAAGCTTTTAAATATATTTTTGCAGACACAGTTGCCTTGAAATATTGTTTTTTCAGTCACACAAATACGCTAAATACGTTAAACGATAATAAATTATTTTTATTGCACTCTTATTTTAATTTTTTGTGTTCAAACAAAAATGTTTGTGTAATGAGACTGAATTGCAGTGAAAAACAAATTCTTCTTTTCACTCGCAATTAAAGTGCGTTATTTAATTCAATTAAAGCGCAGTTTTAACAGACTTGAAATTCTGTGTTTTTTTTTGTTCATTCATACATATTTATTGCGAGTCTGTGTTTCGAAGCAACAACAACAACGTTCGCTGTTTGCAAAGCTCGAAACATTATTTTTTGTTCACTTCAATGAAAGTGATCGCGAGTGTCGATTAAAAGTTATATTTATGTTTTGACCGTCGAAACAGAAAACATAATTCATCGCTTGCAACACCGGCAGCCATAAAAATATATTTCGAATTCAGTTCTCAAATTTATTGTTCGCAATAAGCAACTGCTTTCCATTATTTATTTATATATAAATATACCTATTTTAAAGGTAATTGCAGGCAATTCTTAGCAAAAGCTTCTTTTCTCGAAAACGACACTAGAAATGAAATGTCCGCTTTCATGCAATGAAGCATTGATACACCACTGATCGATACTGAAATTGCGTACGCATTCAGCCTAAAAAAGTGAATGAAAATAAAAGCAAATCATTGCGATTATCATTCCGAATTGATCGTCATTCACTTTTCATTTGAGCAACAACTGAATAAGGCCAAAGACGAGCTGCACTTGCAAACGAATCTGCAACAAGACTTCATTTTGAGAAACATTCGGATATTCATGCCGATCACTGCTTTCCTTAAATTGCGTGCATTTGTGCTGCAACATCGAAAGAAAACAACGACACAATCACAATAAATTAGAAAGCATCTAATTTAAACACTGACTTCTTTTGTTCTAAGCAACTTTTGAATGAAGAGAAACAGAAATACAGCTACTTTTGTATTTAAATACAGCGAATGACGAGAATGCGAAGTGAAATTAAATTTTAATATTCTTTCATAAAACGCTTTATGCATTCAAACAGCGATGTTGAAACGAATTCATGAAAATTACGCAGACTTTTATTTGGAAGTACAATATTATTCCCATAATAAATCAGTCGCTTTTACATCCACTGCTGTTGTGATGTATAAATTAATTTTAACACAGAATAACAATTTATACAACGCATTAAATCATTACAACAAATAAAATAGAAATTGCTACGATTTTTGCTTGCGCTAACTAATGAGCAGTTCAATTTTTTGATTGCGTTCACAGTGAACACCGATAATTGGCGATTCTCTCTTTTTACCGAAATATCGAAAATTTATGGAATCAGTAACGCGAAACTTGCGCTTTAAATTGCATCGCCAATCACTGCTGACACTGATCAACGGATGCATTTCACACCTTTTCACTGCTCGTTTACTAATCACTCATTTCTCTCGGATAACAAACACAACACAACGCAAAGCAAAGCAAAGCAACACTCAATTGCAACGCAACCAACAATCATTTATCAGACATGCAAATATTAATTTTCTTGCTGCGTTCAACGCCGACAAAACAGCGACTAAAAACAAATTTTCTTGTAATCAATGATTAGTAGTAAGTACACAGTTTTGCATAAAATGCTTTTTCACAGCAATAAATTTGCTTCAATTCAAACAGCAACGAAGCACAAACTAATATTAATTTCAATATTGCATACTATCAAATATGTACTATTGAATACACAGTGAAGTATGAATTCAATATCATTGCGCTGTATAATATGATGACCAGATTAAAACAAACATTTTATCGAAACTAAACTTAAGAAACACGCAAACAACTTTTGTGATACATTTTATTAAACTTATTCAAGGAAGAGTGAATATGTCAATATTCTAGATTTCAGTTCGTAAATAATAACTTTATGCAAAAAGAGCTCATTTATGTTATTTGTATTGGAATAGCCATGGAGACAAATGCTGACAAATATTCATAACTGTGTCGTTTAAAGAACATTGTTCGATTTCACGTCGACTCGAGTCAAGCATTAATTAGGCGATAAAAAGTGATTGAAATGTTCGACGTTTTTGCTAAATAACAGTTTGCATTCGCTTTATGAAAAGAGACGAACAGAAATGTGTTCAAAGAGAATCGAAACTGCAACGAATCGGAAAGCGGAACGACAGTGTGTGCAATATTATTGTGGTTATTGTGGATGTCGCGCCTGCAAATACCGTTTTCGGGTCGTTCGCCGCCAGTTACACTCGAATGAACACATCGTTCAACAGTAACAGTAGCGTTTGGTTAATTCACTTATATTGTTTAAAGAAGCGATTAGTTAACACTGTTCGTTGTCTGCAGTCGCAGTAAAGTGTCAGTGAACGACGAAATCGCGAAAACTAGGTTACCTAGCGTCACAAGAATGTTTCACTTCGTTGTCCAATAATCAATGGCATTAATTAAGAGCCTTTCTTTAAACTCGCTTTAAGACACGAACTTTGCGAGAAAACAAAAAGCAAACAGCAATCAAGAAAATTAATGCTGTTCGCACTGAATTTTTAATTACAAATGTATATTCGCGAAAGCTTTTAATGAATTGTTTTGCAGTGTTGCGTTGATGCAAAACAACAAAAAACAAAACACAAACTGAGAGATGTGTATATGTTTACCAACGCTTTACACTTGCGTTAAAAATATATTTCATAAGAAAAGCGATCGAGAACAGAGAGCAGGTGGATTCTGCGGATGCTGTGTTCGATTCTATTCGATGCCGAACATTTCTCATCTTGATCATGTTTCGCTTCCAATTTTCGAATACAAGTTTTCATTACGAATTCAACGCGAAAAAAGTTAATTTTAACAGCATTGTCTTCATTTTAAAGCGATGCAACAAAGTCTGAGTGTTCGTAATTTTCGAGTAAACCTTTTTTGTCTTTTCGTCTTTAGAGAAGTGCACAAAAAGATACATTAAATGGAAAGCGAAAAAAAGCAAGTTTAACGACGAAAAGTGATGTCGCATTGAAATGTTGTAAAAATAATTGTCGAAAGGAAAAGCTTATATTCATCACGATTTCGGATCGATGCGTGCTTTCGGAGACAACGTTTGGTCACAACGCTGTCTTTTCGAGCGTCGCAGATGACGAACGACGGATGAGCAGTACACGAGCAGTACGCATCTGAATCTCGTTCTCTGTTCCCATCTCTGTTTGCGCCAAATTCTGCTCCAATTAAACAACAATAACTGTTCGCGCTACCATTGATGCCATCGCTATCTTATATTGTTTTCCATGCTTTTTCGAGCGCCTTTTTATTGTCTTCCATAAAAATTATTGCAACAAAAGCCTACTAAATGTCCATTCGAGTAACAAACCGACTATTCGTCTTCCATCGCCAGACTTAAGCTATGCAATCATTGTTCACTGCAATATTCGCTTTTAAAGCATTTCAGACATTCTTTCGTTTCATTCAATCACACAACACTGAATTCTACGAAAATCTCTTTCAATTCACTTAAACTTTTGCAACACATCAATTAACTCGACTAATCCACTTTGCGTCACAAAAATGATTAATAATCATGTAATCATTTGTAAACAGTTCAATTTCAATATTCAATAATTGCAAATAAAGTGTGCGATGCGATTACACGTAATTAAAACATTAAAGGCGAACACCGCAGAAATTAACTCCTGTAATTAAACACAAAGTTTGAATGTTTAAAAATTGACACGAAATAAATGCGACCAAACATTGGATCGTTGTAAAAACATCGCAACTGAACGAATAAAGATAAATTTTTGTTGTTTATGGTATGCGACACAAAACGAATTGTGAATGAATGCTGCTTTTATAAAAGAGTTGCAAAATGTATCAATAATTAATACGAAACATTAAAATCGAAAAACGTTTCGCAGTGAAATTTAATTTGCATTTTCATCATTTAATTATTAGTAAAAGAATAATAGTGGTATTATTTAATAACAGTTTGGTTTGAAAAACACACCTGAACTCTGATATCGCGTTGAAAATATTCGTCGACGTTTTTTATTGCGTTTTTGTGGCGAAACGATTGCAAGCAAAAGATAAGCGATAACATTTAATGAACTTAATTAGTGAACGCGACATTCAACTGCGATGAATGAGCGACTCAGCGAATTGTGTTGCTGTATTTGCGAAAACAATGCGAACAACGAATGAATACAATGGACACATAAGACTCACCCTTCCGAATTGCTGGAAATAGTTCTTTACGTCTTCGAGTGTTGTCGGCGCTGATAATCCTCCAACGAACACTTTTTTAGTCCTCGTTACCATCTGTAATACATTTGAAAAAAGCAACGTTTTTCAGTCGAAATCATTGTTTGCAGTGTAAAGTAATGTTAAAAAGTAAACTGTCATTTTGTATAGTGTACACTTTGAGAGCAGAAAACGCAGAAAAAGTATTATTAAACAAGAAAGAATAGTGCAAACAGAAAATAACAAACACTCTTCGAAAGACATACATTTCTTCGTTTCAATATTATTAAAAATGGAATGCATTGTTATGTCGCAACTGCTATGTGAACAAAAAGCGTTGCATTACATTAAACCAGTAGCTTTCAATTATTGTCGAAAAGTGAGCATTACTCTCATTAAATGTCGGATATTTTTAATGTATTCATTCACGAAATGCTGAAAACGAATCACTGTTTTAATTACAGATTATAATCTCGCAAAAAGAATGCAAACTTTTTCATTTTTAAAAGCCATTTTTACTTATTTTCTGGCGTAAAAAATGGTAATCATTTCTCATCTGAAAAGTGTTGTGTAAATTCTATTTTCAGCGACGTTGCATAAAAAACGTGAAATGCGAAAATCTGTCTTTCGTTGTTTTATGCATTTATTTTGAACTCACAAAATAATAGAAGCCATGTTTCGCTTCATTCCTCAGCGTTTTTTGACAGCAAACGTTCCGTTTGCCGACTGACTGAATTGTAATCTGTGTTCGCTTAGAAACTGCATTTTGTGCGCGTGTAAATTATGCTGCGAAACGGTGACTCTTATTTTGGACAAAGATTGAGAAAAGTGTTCGTCGCTGAAACAAGGCGACGAGAGCGAACAAAGCGATAACAGAGGTTCGCAAGAGTCGAGACACGAGTTTAGCTCTCATTTCGTGTCACACAACGAATGAACAATAAAAGTGAAAGTAGACTTGGTAACAGAAGGAGAGAGCAGAGCTGTGTTTGTATGATTGCAATCGCAATGATCAGCGACGGATGCAAAACGTTTGCAGTTTCAGTGATTTGGGTAAAAGTGATGGCAGTGTTGCTGAAAAGCGAACGAAAGTTAATCAGAGAGCGAACGATGGCTGCCTTGTTTGCGATCAAGTAATGATGAGCGGAGAGACAATAAAATAGTGGTGTAATCACAATTGAACACTGGTATTCATATGGAAGCAGTGAAGAACGCTGATACTCGAGAAGTGGTAATCCTCTTATGGCGAATATTGCAGCGCAAGCATTTGCCGTTTGATACATTTCGCTGTTTAAGAACAATAAATGAGCAACGCATTCAAATCAAAGAATCAAACAAGCAAATGGCATTAATTTACTTTTATCTACGAAAGTCAACAGCGAACTTATATTTTTCATGCCTTTCGCAAGAAACACACAAAGAATTGGTTTTCAGAAGACAAGTGCAGCTCACTTTTTGTGCTGCTCATCTTCTCGCCGCTCGCATTCGTTTCATTCGAGTCTCACTGCTTTGCTGCTCACTGTTTTCTCGTTGCTTCTCACTCTTCTCTGCTTCTTTTTCTCACTTCTTTTCATTGCACTGCCAAACAAGCAACAAAACAAAGATTCGCTTCCAAAAATATCCCTTAAAGTGAATTATGGGCTTATATTCGACTTGCTTCTCTGACAAATTGTGAAAAGTATCAATTTTCTCGACAATCAGTAATTACATTGTCATTTTTGAGATTTTTACAATCTTTTAAACACTCGACGAAAAAAGGGAAATTAAAGCTAGCAAACAGAATAGCAAAATGAAAACAAAAATCTCTCACATTTCAATCGATTCGTTTGTTAATCAACTCTTTCTGTCGCTGTTAAACTTTCTGTTAAACAGTAAATCTTATTTGCAATGAAAATGCATCGCAAACATAACACAACTGCTTTGTGATTGTGTGAGAAAGAAGAATGATTTGCAGTGCGAATGCAGCACACTTTGTGATGCTGTGCATCGCAGCCATTTGAAGTGATGTAAAACGATCATTAAACGAATTAACCGTTTGTCTTAAGCTAGAGTGCGATCATTTAAGTGAACATTTAATAATTATCATTGAAATGTAGTTTATTTGCCAGTGTAGCAGGCGAACGTTATAAAGCAAGTATTTCCTTTCACTCTTAAATTGAACCGAGAAAACGAAAAAGAAGCAAACGTTGAGCTGCAAACAATAAAAGCGAACAGTGAACAGTGAACAGTGAGTATCGACTCGAACGTTTGCAAAGTTCGCAAATTGTTAACGATGCAACAACGAAAGTGAACTCGTATTTGTTGTTACTTTATCGGCACGAATTTAAGCAATGGTTCGTACAAAAGATCTGGCATTTCGAGCGCATATGTGCAAGTCAAATTTAGCGCTGCGTTTCACGTGCAAAGTCAGCCTGTTAAACATTTATATTCGACAAGAATTAGACAAGAATTTTGTGTCACCGAAAAATAAATCTGAAACGGCAACAAACGTTTTTTGTTGATCTCAAGCTTAAAAGTTGTATTCACTTTTTCTCAACAATTCACACACGGATTTAAAGCTTTTATTAGAATCTCGAGAATAAAGTTGAAAAACGGTGAAAAATATACTTGGATACATTGTACCACAATACAAGAGAGTACCTTTTTCGAATTTCGGTTTTTCGACGAATCGTAAATTACATTTTTCATATCCAAAGGCGTTTTCGATTGCAGCGAATTTATGAGAAGATAGCGCGATGTGAACGAAAGCTTGCAACGCTGCAAACAGACAGAAATGGCGAACGAATGCATCACAGCATCGCTGCAATCGATGAGAGTTACACACTCGTCTCTTTATGTTTATCAGTCTCTGTTCGCGTTTAAAACTCAAGTTTCGCTGCTTTCACAAAATTTACTCGATTTGTGCCATTTTTCAAAACGTCAATATTTTCACCTTTTTTATGAACGCTGCATTTAAAGCAAAACAAGTGAAACATTATTTCGTTGAGAACGCATCGTTTTTAGAATACACTTTTAGTATATCTCAAATATAACACAAATACCTTTTTTTATTGTTTATTTTGCTCTCACTTCTTTACTTTTAAAAGTACACGTTTTTTTGTCTCTCTTCTCTGGTCTCAATTCTCCTCTTTTTTGCAGTCGGTTTTCGAAAAAAGCGCTTTTTGTTGCAAAGCATTAGAAAGCATTGCGAAGCATTACTGAGTATTGTTCGTTCTGTTTGCAACCGAATCTCGATTAGTGTTTTGCAACGCATTACTTATTAATGCCTATCTCTGTACAGTAAAGTGTACACTGTACTCAATGTTCGCAACTCCTCAACTCTGTTAGTGAATGAGTGCCGATCTGCTTTCATTTTTTATACTGCGAATTCATTTTTAGCCAATTTTTCGCACACGTTTTACAGCAAAGCTTCACTAATAGTGAAATAAACTGTTCCAAAAACTTAAAGCGAGATTACGCAATGAATATCTCGCAGGAGAATAATATCAGCTTCACAATACTTTTTATAAAGTCTGTGCTTTCAGGGCAACAAACATAGGCACACAAAAACGAGATTTTCACTGCTGTTTCGCTCGTCTCTCAACCATATATCGCAAAATGCATATTTTGCCTCATTTTACCGAAAATAGACACTCATTTAAAAAATTCAACATCATTAATGCGCTTATCTGGCCTTTGTTCACTCGACGAAAGTAATTTTGACGAACAATCCGCGAAAGTTGCCTCAGCAAGCTTTATGTACTATGTC
>NCKV01000038.1:0-33424 GCA_003675905.2 Leptotrombidium deliense
CAATTTTTTAGACAACATTTTTGTCGGACGAAACAAATCAATAAAAGTGATTTTAAAGTCGGCTCTTCGCGAGTGTGAAAAAGTGGCGAATCGAGATGAAGCGAAAGTTTATCATCTATTCGAATCGATTATTTTTGGCAAAATCCCGTTTCAAATACGAAATCTCATCTGAACGCAGAAAATTGTTCACTCGAACTGTGCGGCGTTCAATTAAAAGAGTGAAACATTTTTGAAATGAAGTGAATTTGAAATGAACGCCGCTTTTGCGAGAGTCGATTGCAATCAATGATTTAATTCAGTGGAAGTAATATGTCCATTCGATCGAACAGTTTCGTTCACAAAGTTAGTCCAAAGTCGACATTCGAAACCAGTTTCCCCAATTAAAAATTTTTACTAACTTTTCCAACAATATCAATACACAATACTGTACACATTGTGTGGTCAAAATGTAATGCGAAATTCGAATCGTCATTACTTTTTGCACGACTCGAATTTCACACTAAACAAACTTGCCTAATTGCCAAACATTTCATTAACAGAAAATGCAACTGTTTTCTTTGTACATTTTGTTGTAATGACTGTCAGTGGCTGCGAAAACTTACAGACTAATCAATCATTTTTTAATACAATTTCATTCTTGTGCATGCTTTGCTTTTTATTCTTTTCTGTGAACTTTTTCGCAACAACGAAAACTAAGAAGAAAAGCAGCGAAACATTAAATTGAGAAAACAAGTGCGCTACTCAAGTGAACAGAAGTAAAGTGTAATTCAATCCATTTTATTCGTTAATATTTAAATAGCAACTTTTTTATGCACTGTATTGTTTAAATGTCTCTGTAATGCATTATTGAAGCATCATTTTCACGAAAGTCACAAAGTTACCAAAGAAATTGAGAATGCAATTCGAGACATACAGTTTTGGACATAAAGCTGTGCACATTTCCATCAATGTTAACATTTAGTTTCAATGAAAAAGTGGTTCAATTTGATTTGCACAATTGCGCAATTTTATGCACACACAAAGTGAGTAATAATTGTTTGGAATTGCTGATATTTAAATATTTAATATTTAAATAGCAACTTTTTTATGCACTGTTGTTTTAACGTCTCAGCGATGCATTATTGAAGAGTCATTTTCACGAAAGTCACAAGATGAAATGGAGAATGCAATTCGAGACAACACAAACACACACATACACACACAAAGTGAGCAAGACTGAGTAATAATTGTTTGGAATTGTTGAACTCGAAGATAGATAACTGCAAAGAAGAAATATTTTTCTCGAAAAACTTTTCTTCTTTTCGTTGTGTTGGAGCAAAAATTTATAACGCTGATATTTTTACTCCCGAAACGCAGTGTAAAATGTATGTGTTCACTGGTTTGACAGCTTTACATTACTTATAAATATACACTCAAAAGAAGAGAGCGACAAGAAGTTGTTACTGGAGACACGAATAAAAATTATGCAACAAAGAAAAACAGGATGCAAAAAAGCAGCAAGAAATTTCCATCATCTCTCTCCCTTTATTTCTCTTTCTTTTGCTTCTGTTTCACTGGTCGCACGTTTTTCTATCGCTTTTCAATTCGCGACTCTTTTTTTCTTTGCCTTACATTTTCATTTTTCCATTTCTTTTCGATTACACATCTTTTTATTTCATTTACTTGTTCACTCATAATTCTCGCTTTCACTCAGCGAGTGAGAGAACGAGAGTCTTACTCATTCACTCACTTTCCTGAAATCGCAATTCAAGCAAAAAGTGAACAACAACAAAAAGCAAAGCCAACTCGTGCAACACACACTAACTGACTGACTGCGTTTTCCATATCACGCTTTATAATCAAATACGTGTCTGAACAGCGAACGTGGATGCTGCAGTGAAACTCATTTCATTTACTTTTTATATTGTAAACTCCAAATTTCAAATTTTCAAAATTGCAAACTTTGCATGTGAAACACACACCAATACAGACATGACGCAATTGCAACGCTTTCGTTCATCGAACATTGCAATCGCGTTAAAAGCCATAATAATAATCTAAATTTGTTTCCGTTGAAATTGCGACGAACATTATTGTGAACATCAGTGCACTGCTCTTTGCAATCAATTTGCAAATGCATCATTCATTTAATGCATCGTCGCAATCACTGCAAAACGGACAGCTGAACAGTTAAAAGTTATGATTTGCAATTTGCAAGCAGATTGCAATGAATTTCAAATTCTTTGCTTCACTTTTTGACAGCTGAGAAAAATTGGGTTTTAACTTAAATTTCATAAGTTTACAGACGAATAACATATTTTTCTGCGTCAGGATTTCAGAGCGAATTTAAAAGGTTTTAAAAATGAATTTTTTATGACAAGAAAAAAGTGTTTCTAATAATTGGTTTGCAGCTGAAAACAGTTCGACACTAATTCCGTGAAAAATAAGTTCAACGATTGAAGAGGAATGAATGGATCCCGAAAATTTTGTAATCTTCCAGATTATATCACCAATAAAGTAAAGTAGTATCTTTTTAGTGAATTAAAGCTTTGTTTATCGTTTCAAAGAGCGAGCAAACGTTTTCTGTGTCCGAAAAAAAGAAGCAAAATGATCGTTGCTGTGTGTGTATGTGTGTGCACTGTGTACTATGTTGTAAATAGAAGTGAATTGTGCACTTTGTTCAAGAGGCGCACACTTTTTCTTGCAACGTTTTATAGAGTAAATCATTCGACGCTACTTTCAATATGCTGCAAACCGAGAAGATGAGGCTTAAAGTGTATCGTATCGCATTTTTTGCTCAGTTAATTATCTTTATCAAATTAAACACACGCATGCAATTTTGCGCCCAAATTTAGTGAAACTTTGCAAAATTGTTGATTAAACCAATTTCGCAACGCATCGCGGATAAGTCGAGTATCGTACATTGCATTGCATCACATTGCATGTGAGTATCGCTTATTTACTCTGAACTTAATCATTTCACGGTTCATCTGTTATTCGACACTCTTTCTTTCGAGCAAATTTTCATTTCGATGTTTCTCGCGAAATCCTTGTGCCCTAAATTCGTTCGTTTTTGTTGCAACAACGACACAATCGCAAACAGCGCAATAACTGTTATAATAATAAAGGTATTAAGAGATTGGAATTAAAAGATCGTTGCGATGTTTTGCAGCAACGAAGAGGCTCTCAAAAATCAAAGCACACACATAAAAAGTTTATCCGTTCGTTGACACCGATAATTGCTCATGAATCGCACAGTTTCCGTTAAAGTTCATCAAATTATCGATCGAATAGTTGCTTGTTTCAATTCAATTCATTTTCGTTCGCAAAAATGCTTTTTTCTACATTTTTTTATTTTTCATTCTCGCAAAGCTCTCAGAAATCGAGTGTCTCTGCTGCACAACTGTGAACACATTGTCATGGCGAAACATCGCATCGCGAATTGTTTATAAAAGTGAACATCGCGAATGTCAAAATGCGAAATACTTTAAAAACTTGTGACAATTGTGAATTGCTTTTGTTTTTAAAACGCATTAATACACTGACTTTTAATAATGTTCGCGACTCCATTAAAACTTATGAAATTTCGCATTTTCTAATTTTAACAACGTTACACTTCGCAACATCAAACGTGAAACTGTTTTCCTGCAAAACAACGCTTGTCAACAACATTTTTTATCGAATTTCACAAGTTTAAAGCATTAATGCATTACATTGCGAAAGCGAGTTGAGTTGGCGATGAAAAAAGGTGAACAAAGTTTCATCGCTACACAAAAGGATTTCAGTGATAAACTTTTTTATGCGTTCTGTTGAAAAACCAGGCATAAAACCTAACGACAGAAGTATTCGATGAATGAATGACATGTGTAACTGCAACTGAGAAATGAGAACTTTGAAGTGCCGCTTCACAGAGAAGCAGGCAGTTAATGGAAAGCATTGTTGCTCGCATCGCGAGTTCACAGTACACAACATCACACATCACAATTCACTTCTCATCATTTTATGCGTCGCCATTCATTTAAAGCAATTGAAATGTTGCTAGAAAAATGTTGCGCGAAACGTGAAGAATTGATGTGAAAACACGAGTGCATTGTAATACTACATTTCTATGAAAATGTAAAAGCGCTGAACTCTTCTTCTTCTTCTTATTCTTCATCGCCACTGTTCTTCGGAGGCTGCATTTATTCATCGCACATTTTGAAGTTAAAAAGCGCATCGATCTTTTCATTTCGCTTCTGTCAAACGCTTCTTTTGTGACACTTGGCAGTCACTCGAACAGCCTTTGCTTGCAAACGCTTTGCTTTTTCATTCAAAAACAATGTCTTTTTTAATTAATGTCTTTGTTATCTTTTCATTACTCTTTTTATATTCACATTCACACTAAATACGAACATTGCTTGCTCGTTCAGTGCTGTAGCTAAACAGCGAAACACATCACATCACATTTCGCTTCTTCTCTTCCTTTTCTATTACAGATATTTTATTCATGTATTCATGTGTTGCTAATTAAAAACGAAATTTTTTTATTGCACTTTAATTCAATTGCAGCATAATTCGCCGAAAATACATTGATTTTCGAATTCAAAACGTAACTTGTGCACTCGAAATTGAATCATAAAATTACATTGAATTCAATGTTGTTCGATTTGAAAAACAAAACACAAAATTATATAAATTCTGGTACAGCGATCGTTTCATGTTTGAAAATGTATTCGTGTGTGAAATAGCGAATAAAACGGATGATAAGTTAAAGATATTGGGATTCAGTGACCCAGCGAACATATGTTGACATTATTCGAGCAAAATTGAGGCTTCGTTTCTTGTGCAACTATTTCGCTTCTTTTAGCCGAAAGACATGAAAAAAAGTACATTTCAACTTTTTATGAGATCGCAAAATTTGATTGAATGTCCGGCATTTAATTTTTGCAAGCGCGTAATTCAATGAATGACAGGCATTTGCAATTAAGGCACGTTTTGCAATTGATTTCCAGTGGCGATTCAATTGTTGTCTGTTTTGTGTGCACAAACTTTTCAGAATAGAAGACACGACACGTCATTGAATGAATGCATGAATGCGATGTGATGTGCTGCATGCAGAAAGCAACAGAGCAACAGATACGCGCGCGTTTTTATTATTGAGTTCGCAGCGCTTAAATAAGCGCCGAAAAGCAATCAATTCAAGTGACTCCGAATTCGTGTTGAGAAGCAGTGATAATTTGTCGAGTTTTTGTGAATTGTTTGAAAAGATTTAGATTCGTAATGCAGAATAGGAGAGCAGTGAGAGTGGAAAGATGAGAGGGCGCCTTCCGCTGAACTCAGCTTGCAATCAATGCATCAAATCGATTGCTTTTTGTACACAACTCATGACGCTCGAAAACTGTACAACTGCAGCAGCAGCAGCAGTTTCGCTTCTTTGTTCGCCTTCTCGAGAAGCGAAAGATTGCAGTGCACTTGTATCGCAATACTTCAAACATTGATCCACGAGCGCCTGGCTCACGATGCAAATCCGTTTCGCAACTCGATCAGCTTCTCTTCCTCTTCCAATTTGTGTTTTGCACAGTTTTCACGTTTCTTGTGTTTGAAAAAATCACTTTCCTCAACAAATTGAAAGTCTCGCCCAAAGGTAAGCCTGCGTTGCATTTGCAAACATTTTTTCACTATTTCCAGTGTGATGTGCAACCAGATGAATAAGCATTACAATAAAAGCATTGTTTTCGCCGTCAATTGTAGCGTAAATTCCCCGCAAATGAGTGACGAAACATCAGCATGCAAGTCTCGTCTGTCGTTTGCATCAAACGTCTCTATCATTGATCAATAACTTTCAAAAGAAAAAAGTTTGCTGCGCGCGTTTTGTCCTGAATTTTAAATCGCTTGCTTTTTGCAATGGAAACATTTTGATTCATTAAATTGCGTATGGCGTTCAAATTTCACTCGCTGATCGGCGATTCAATTAATTTCATAAAATCTCGGATCACTTTACTCTCTTCATGATTACGCTGTGTTCCAATATGATTACAATGTTTTGCATTACGAGATATGAAGCGAACACACGCGACCAGAAAAGCAGAAATCATTAATACTGCGGTTAAATTATATTTGCGAACTGTCGGCGAATAAATTACTTGTCACTGTTTCGCAATGTTTTCATTGCATTTTCAAAAGCGAAAGAAACAATGAATAAAATAGTGGCGAATACATAGTGTACTGTGATGATGTACATGTACGTGTACGTGTAAACAGAGTAACGAATTGAATAAAGCGTAAGAGTAGCTTTTTTGCTCGGATAACAAATTTGTTATTTACTTTCTTTGATTGAATGTATGTATTCTGAAAGTTATTTTCTCGAAAAGTTGTCACACACACTTTTTCACGACATAAAAAAACATCTAATTTACAAGAGGAAAAGAATGAAATGCGAATGCAAACAAAGATCTTCTTTTCTGTACTCAGTTTCTGTATTTCGTAACTCAATCTAAAAACGCACACAAAACTCACAAACTTTCAATGTTTCTGAACGCAATTTGAAATGCATTTCGTTTTTCAGTTATCAAAAGCTTCTCGCAAATAAAGTGTAAACAAACGTTTCACACGATTCATTCAAATATTTAACTTTCGACCAAAAATTATTTGACTTGAATATTTTTGCTGGAAATTTGTTTGTTTTTGGTAAACAAATGTGATAACAAAGAAGCAACAACAATTATATTCTTTTAACGACACAATAATCGTTTTTTTAATTGTCAAACGTTGGCAATGTTTAATGAATATTATTATTAAGGCTTAACAACAACACTTTGCGAATGTGTACTCAAGTATCACATTTTTGATTATCATTTTGAACACACGTTTTGAACAAAGAAAATATTTGAGAAAAATTGCCGAAAAAGTTGTTTTATTTGCCTGAGTCGCTAATAAAGTGGCCTTTTCAATGTTGTTCATATTCATGTTCGCATCTCTCAACGAAACATTAACGAAATAAATGAGACGTTGTCATATCATTAAAGTGCGTTCAATGATTTTGTAATTAATGTAAAATCATAAATAATTAGTGTGACATCGAACACAAAATAATGGTTACGCCTCAGTTAATCAATGCTCTTCAAACTTTTTTTACACGAATTAAGTTAAGTACACAACAATCGTTTGTATGCATGAAAACGTTACTTTGCAGACACGAAGTGAAATAAGAATAAAATTATGCATTAATGCAATGATTATAGTCTTTTGTAAACTTTGTGTGTGTATGTTTGTGATCGGGATACAAATTCTATGTTTAGAAGAATAAATGTGTGTGTCGAAAAAAGTGGAGAAGATGCAATACTATTAGCAATGAATACTTGAGAAATGCAATTGACAACAAAACACTTGAAGTGCTGCGAAAAGGCAAGAAATTGTGATCATCGAGTAAACTTTACGTTTCATTGCTGCTTTCTTGCCGAAAACAGTGAAAGTTAACAGAAATAAATTTGTGACCAGTGAAACAAGCAAGTAGAAAAAAAACACAGCAAAAGTGGAAACTGTCGGTTTATTTGAAGTAAATTAGAGATGAAACAAAATTTTTATCCGTTCACAGAGTTATTTGTAGTCGTGCAACTTTTTTGCGCTGCTCTCATTTCTTACAAAACACAATCTATGAATTGAATCGAAAAGTGAAAAAGTAAAAAATGAATGCTACAATTTTTTACAGTACATTTAAAACGTTGAGCAACTTCTTTCCTTTGAAATGTAAAAATGTAAGCGAAGAAGTTTAGACTCGTTTCGGGTATCAATTTATGGTTGATTTCAATGTTTAGCAAAATAGCTTTCGTCTCACATTTTTTGTTGTGATGTTTCGCAGATCGCAAATCGAGACAGTGTACTGAACTGCTATTGAAACGAGATAAACACACTGATGCTTGCAGAGTGCAAATTTGCTAATTGATACTCTCTGCGATACTTGCCAATGTCAAGCAAAGGTTTCCCAGAAACCTGTGCACCGCTATTTACGATATATACGAAACGCGTGTATTACATACACACTCTTGTATGCTAGAGGTTGCATTCCGGTCGCAAAATTGCTTTTTGCTTTTTTTCCTGCACTCAAAACAGCAACACACTGTCATTAGAGAAGAGCAAAACTCGCGGACAACGAAATTATATTTGCAACACGTCGAAAAGTTACTTGCTTGGCTTTCCGCAAAAAGTAGGCTATATTTAGTGTGTCCGCAATTTATTTATCTTTCACTGAAAATCAACTCTGAATTAAAGGGCTTTAATTACTACGCAATTTATGAAAGTTGTTATTACGTGTGGACTTCGGATTACAAGTAAATTGAGTCGATCATTGGATGAGTAGATAGCCTGTGTGTGCTATGTATGTGTGTGTGTGTGAGTGAGAAGAGCCTTTGAAGATTCACTGTTTCGTCGAAGCGAATCGCAAATCGCATCCATTACACGTTCGCTTCGCTCAAGCGATGCATTTAATTAAATTTCGCGAATCGAATGGACACCGTTTTGTGGCATCACTCGTGAAATGAGTGAATTAAAATAAGAATTTACTTCGAAAGCGAAGCATGCGATTTGTAACCACTTTTGTAACGGCAAACGTTGTATAACATGGAAAAATCGGCAGTTTCATCGTAATAATGGCAGTTATTTATAAAAATAATGACGACTATTGAAGTAAAGCTGCGTAAGCAATGCTAACGCCAAGAAATATACAAGAATTGAATGCTCTTGTCTTCACTTTCCGATACAACACTAAAAACATAAATAAATTCTTTTCGCACTCGCAAAATTCATTAAAACCGTGAACAAGAGATGTTTGCGCACTTTTTTACTGCTGATTTGAACGGAAAACAGCGGAGAAAGTGACAAGAATTGTCGAAGAATTACCAACATTTGCTTTTAATGCACATAAAAACGGTATTCACTGGCAATCGGCGTTCACTTTTATGTATCCATCCGTTACTGTTGTTAATAATGATAAATATACGGATGCATATTTATGCTTTCAATCGACTCTGAATGCGAACGTTGATCGCCAACTTCAAAAAAGGCTTCTTCCATTTATTGTCGGAGAAATATTGAAATTAAGAATACGACAGCTTTCGCATTCACTCGCTTTTCTCCCGGTCTCTTATTTTTCAGCCTAAGTCGCGAAGCCTTAGACTGTACAGTGTACACAGAACAGCAGACAGCGAACACTCAGTCACTCACTCACTTTTCATAGCTCAGCTTCCCTCGAAAGCAAACTGTAAACTATGCTTTTGAATATTGCGACACAAGAGTAGAGTAGAGTCGCGATCGCAAATTAATCCGCAGTTTACCCAGCAAGACGTTTCGGCATTTTTTCAGCATTACAATTTTGCAATCGCGTGTGTGTGTGTGTGTCCTTTGCGATCAATACAAGTGTTCAGTGTTACGCAGCTGAGCTCGACTCTCGTCGCTCTTCTCCCGGACTCTCGGTTCCACAGAAACAGCGGTAGAGCAGCAGTAGTAAACTGTGCAGCTACACTTTGCACTCATAAATCATAAAATTCACTCCTCTTTCTGCGATATTATTTTACACGTCTCCTTTGCCTCGCTGCGAAAATAAAAATAATAATTGTGATTCATTTTGTTATTGCATCTGTCGTCTCTGCATTTATAAACTCGATATAAATGTTCGTCGATTCGCATTATTCCGTTTTTCTCGCGAATTATTATAAATTACAGTCTCTTTTAAGGCCTTCTTCTCAATGGCTGACTCTTTTAAATGTTTGATGAGACACATTTCGATGCGCCATTCAATGCAACCGCCAACTAATCCGAGCCCGCAGTGCGCCGCGTTGCATTCGCATCACTGCAGACAAAAGGGGTCAACATTCCTGAATGCGTTTTCCTTCTGCCTAACAACCTTTTTCAATGTGCTCGCTGTCTAATCCGAGATCCATAAATAACGATACTTATGCGCCAATTCGACGTTTGTAACAACTTTAAGTCGAACACAGATCTCACGTTTAAATCTGCAATCTCATTGCAAACTGTGACACAAGACGCATTTTATAAAAAAGCGTCGTTTTTCACTGCGGATCAGTCGTTCGGTAAACAAACGGTTTTAAGAAAATTTACGATTATTTATAGAAGTGTTGCCCTGATAATGAATGTGTAAAACATGTTTATTGCGAATAATTGGCTCGCATATTTCATAACAGAGTCTGTTAAACGACGTACACAGTTTCGTCGAGTGCATCATTCGCGCTGAAGTGATTCAATGTGCAACGCGTGTATTACATTATTAGCTAATATAAAGCTGAGTAAACGAGTTAACGTCGCGATTTGGGTGAACACAACGATGGCTGAACGCAATTTAAAGCGGTCGTTAGGGCAGTGCTCTGTATTAGATCAGTGAACAGTGAATCCATAGAATGATCGCAGCGAGAGTCGAAAGCGCAGTCGCCTTTCCATAAAACAGGGATATTTCGCGATCGCAGCATCTGTAATCGTAGCTGCTGCAGTGCTCCTTCTTTTCGAGCGATACACACGACTTTTTGCTTTTCAATGACAGACGTTTTCGTTGCAGTGCGCTTTCGAGAATACGAGACTCGCGAACGGACCTAACGTTAACCTTAACGCATTCACAGCCGTCGGTGAAGTGAATAACAGCTTTCTATTGAAAAGTTTCACGAATTTTACTTTTTTGTGTGCACAAAAAGTTCGATATTCTTAAGAATGCAACGCTTTCACACGAGTACTGTTTAGTGACAACAGAAGAACGCTTTTCTCAATGTGTGAATCGAAATCCACTTTCGAGCGACACTTGTAAATTTAAACAATAATTGCCTGTAAGTATGAACAACAATTGTTTCTTTCTCTGCTCTATGTTCATTATCGATTTCTGTGAAACATACACTAAATTTTTAACGAAAAACACGCTGCGAAAATGTGTGCGAGATGGTGTGTGTGTGTGTTCAGTGTTCATTCGTTGTGAACTGAAATCCCGCTGTTTTAGAACTGTTTTCTAGCAAGACTGCTGATCACTGATCACTAACTGGACACCAAATGTTACTCACTGTTTGTCAGGCAGTATTTCATTTCTAGCGACAGCGATGCGATTATCGAATTGAAGGTCCTTCGAGAGAACGTTTTTACCTCGAGTTATGCGACCGCTTTTTTTCATTCGACAGTAAATCACATTTAAAGTAATGTTCGAACGCCGTTTACTTGACTTTAATTGATTGTAAACGTTGAGCAAGAATTAGAAGAGTGCAACGAATGAGTGCGTCATTAAACAATGTTCTCGAACGACAAAAGGAAGATATTCTGAAGACATCGGAGACATTGATTCACTCTTAAATCTGTAAATTAGTGCAAAAGAAACGAGAAACGTTGTCACTGCGCGATGTTCTAATAGTCAGTCAAGAAGACTTAACTTGCTCTGTTATTATTTCGAGTGTTGCAAAGTTACTCGTTAAGCAAAAATAGACACGTGAACAAAAACACGATAACGTGTCTGCAGTGCGCTGAGTAAATAAACGTTTTTTATTTACCTAATGAATCTTAATTATTCAATGTTAAAAAAGTGATTACATTACGCGAGTTTGTATTCTTCGCTCTTTTGCAGCGATTTTGTGCGATGCAAGCAGCGAATGTTGAAAACGCATCCAGGCGACTCAAGGGACACTTCTTCTCTTCACTTCTTTTCGTATTTCGATTCGCTTTTCGTTTTGCGAATTGAACGCCAAAATGGGAGAAGTGCGTGGAAAAGGTCCATTTTCAGCGATCCTTTAATATAAGAAAAAACGTCCATTGAAATTGCAACGCGCACAATGACACCGAAAGCAATGCACACACACATATATATATATATATCCGTTTACATTGCATCTATTCTATCTATTTGCTACTCTTCTCTCTTCTTTTACACTTTTGCATCAAAATGTGAGACGTTTTTATGGTTTAAAGAGTTGCGAACGAAAATCAAACGAAACAACATTTGCAAGCGAACGAGAAATTTGAACATCTCAAAATTCGATGTGTCGCTGTTTTTAGAAAGAGTAATGGATGCTGTTCGCAGCTTAAAAACTGAAAAATATTCGCGATACATTCACATTGGAAACCGTGTACGGTTATCATTTGTGTTGGAATGTATTTTAAAAGAGTCGCATTTTGCAGTACAAAAACGGCGGTCGTTTATTGCCCGCAAAAAAGAGAACTCTACTCAATGACTGACAAAAACTGAATTCGAAGGGTTTTGCAAAATGTCTCTCTATCTCAGTCATTCACTTGTGGTCTTCCATTCTGTTTCTACATTCACATCAATTTTCATTAAATTCGAGTTCGAATAAAAACAAAGCAAATAAAAATATATTTTTGCTAAAAAACTCAAAATATATATGAAAGTTCAGCTCATTCTTCGATTTATTACAATAAAAGCAGTGACGTACTGTTTTCTTTCCACAGAATTTGTATATGTTTGTAATATTTTTGTATTCGAATCGCGATTTATTGTTTGTTTGCTTGCTTGCCTCTTTCGAAAACAAATGTAACACTATTACATGTATACGCTACATACATGTTCATGTACATACAGTATACAGTGTACACTTTTCTCATCGATATTCAACATCGGCGATGCATTGAATGCCTGCGAGTTCTATTTTAATTCGTTGCAAATAAAAGCCGAGATCTGCTTTTATTTGAAATACTCGCAGTGTTCAACAATTGCGACCAGAGGAACAAACAGTTCAGTTCATGAATCGAACAAAAAACTGGAAAACAGTGAATAACGTTATTTTGCAGTGTAAACGAACCGCAACGAAGCGATATTTAGAAATAAACGCACACCGAGTCCGACGATAAAAGTACAGTACAGTAGTTTGAACGTTGCTGTGATGCATTGCGTTGTCCTTTTGACGACCAGCATTGATGCGAATACAGATGTTGCCATTCGGACGCGATTCGATGATAAAAGTGGGCGCAACGGTCTCACAGCAATGAGATTGAGAGCAAGTTGAATGTGATCTGCGAACAAGCGTTTCGCGGAGTGATACACTGCGAATGCAATATAATGCAAGTCTAGTTGCATACGTCTGTCGCGTACGTTAGATCTGCAAACATTGAACATTGAACATTGCACAATGCTGTTGGTCACAGTTGAATAGCCGAAACATTGGCTCGCAAGACTGTCTCACACAAATGATTAATGCACTCGACTATTATTCTCGTCGAAAGGGAACGCAAGCAACGTTTGCTTACATTCTTTGTCGCTCATCGAACGCAATGTTTGCATCGCTCATTCGTTCACTTTGTTTCTCATTCGCACTACTTTCTCAGGAGACTTCCATAGTCCACAGCACATTATCGCTGTACAAACAATACTGTTACTAAACGACAGCTTACGTTTACCGTCGATTAATATCAGTGACCAAGAAATGCGCTTTCAAAGCAGTGTGTGCGAAACGAATGAATTAAAGGCTCGCTCGAGAAGCTTAATTATATAAAATTAAACGTCAATTCATTGATGTGTGAATAAAAGTTGTGAAAAACAAAATACAGCTAGCTTCAAGTTCGATAAAAAATACAGTTAGTTCTTTATTTATTCGAAACGGCTTTCTGTCGGAGTTTGCTATTGAATGGAAAGACGTTGCTGATGCTGATGTTGCTGCATTGAGCAGTGTTCAATTAACTCGTCGATTGAATAGCTGAGAAGGTCGTTATTTACATTTGCATCGTGAATACAGTTGGCATTGTGTTTCCTGTACACTTAAGCAGCATCAATTGAATTCAATTAAAGAAGAGGTCTTTTCTCGTAATTAAACTAGATGAGAAATGTGCTGCAATTCTCGCTTTAACCAATATATAACAACACGACGAATGAGAGAGCAATATCTTTGCATTCGTATTTAGGTTACGCTTTTAATTGAAAAAATGAAGAATAATGTGATTTTCAAAGAAACGCACTTTTTATCTAATTAATATTTTAAAGTATAATCATAATTTATATTCTTTTTCACACTGCAACTCGAAACTTTTTAATGTTCATTTAATGAAGTGAAACGTTGTGTTATTTATCTCCTAGTTTGTACGTTATTTCTTTTTCTGGCAAAAGTGTATTTGAAAAATGGAATCAAAAAGAAAGTTTTTTTTGCGACTCGAAAGAGAATTGTGAACTTTATTTTTGTTTCAACTGTGAATTCAATAGTGACGATTAAAAAACTATGAAAATTTCTTATTTTTCTGTGTACAAGGCAAAAAACATCGCTAGTTGTTGTACAGTTGTAAATATATTGTCAAACAGTGTACGATTAATTGTGTATTCCACTTGAAGTGCATCCAATTCCCAGTTCAACATTAAACTTTATAAATTTGTGCCATAAAATTGTTTAACTTTCGCAAAGTTTAAATAATATTCGATTAATCATACAGTGTGCATGTAAAATTATGCCTTATTTTGTGTACATGTACGCTCTTTGTTTTAACAAAATGAATGCAGTGTATTTTCACATAAATTTGTTTATTTCTCGTTGTTATTTGCTTTCGCATTTCTATTGCAGTTATATAACATGAACAACATTTCGGTCAACTCGAATCTGCTCTATTTTGCATTGCAAAGTTGCTTCGATTTTTGCGAATATTGAGCGATGAAAAGTTTCGTTACGATTCAATGATTTCTTTTTGCGAAAAGTGCACACATTTGTAATTTTAATATTCAAACAACAGCAACCAAATTACCGAGTATTTCATATCGTAATGAAAATGGAAATAACACTCGTTTCTGTGAATGTATTCTTGCATTCGAAAAGTAATATTGTATTTGTTACAACTCAATTAGTAAGTAATAAGCGCATTAATTGCACATGACGGCAGTAATTCAAAAGCGTTTCGTTCGCAACACTGCGAATAATAATAATGTAGCAAAAGGCAACAGTAACAACACTAGAAACGTAATTAACAGGCAACGATAATTTTGTTCTTTGCTGCTCACCGAAAGCAAGTAAAAGTCTTATTAACAACAATAAGCTTATGGAATCGACTTGTCGACCCTTGTTGTATGCGTACAGGCAGTCATTGAAAATCTATACAATTCTTTGCAGCATGTATAAGCTTGTTCTAGACGTTCACTAACCTTTGTTTTGTTGCACAAAAGTAAAGACGAATGCGAAACATTGAAAAAAGAGTGTGCTGTGCATTTCTAGTGAACGGAAGAGTGAAAAAAATATCGCAAACTCACAAAGACACTGCATTCGACAGTCATCTGCACGCCATTCAACTGTTCAACTGTTTTATTGATGCAATCTGTTTTGTTATGTTGTGTATGTGTGCATCGAAGCTTATTTAGACGAACAAATTTCAGTGTATACGGAAATTAAAAGCAGAATTCATTGTTGCTAATTAAACGTTTGCAACGCGTTAATTATTGATTAGATATTTTGCAAAGCATTGCAATGCACTGCAAGTTGCACTGATGTTTGAATGCAAATGTAAATTATGTATTCCTCGCTTTAATTACCGTACAAAAAGCAAAATAAACCATCATCACTCTTTTTACGCGCAAATTACTGTTTTTCATTGAAAATTTAATTAGAATACTAGTTGAAAACAGTAGTTTTCAATTAAAATGAGAAGCATAGAAAAGGAAACAGAACGAAATCGTTATTTGCTTCAAACAGTGATCGAATATATCCCGAAGGCACAAACGTTTTTATTTTTACACTTATGCAAAAAAAATATATATAAGTAAATGAATGGCGAATGCATTTCCAGCGTAATTACTTTTTATGGTAAGTTTACACTATTAATTATAATGTGCAAGTAAAGTTTATATAGTCGAGTTTTATTGATGTTTTCTTCAATTTGCGAGAGTAGCGGTGAATAAGAACGTCGTCGTTTATACATTGCATCTTATTCTCTTCTTGTTCTCCTCTTTGCGACCATTTTTTGGCTGCGAAAACAAAATCGATGCAAACAGTCACATGCACCACAGACACACAAAGGTAATTACGAAAGTTGCAAGTTGCACGAGAATAAATATATCCTTCACTGTTATTCTTCTTTATTCTTTCGCTTTTATAATTTAAAATTAAAAGTTTAATGAAGGAATGGAGGAAGGAAGAGAACGCACACACGCTGAGGTTTTTCGATTCTGTGGTTCTAATTCACTGACAGCTTAATAATGTTATTGCACAAAAACGGTGCAATATTAATATCACATTTAGCTGATTGTTAAAAAAAAGTTCATCTGCAATTCAAATCGTATGCAACGATCGCCGATCGGATTTAGTTTCATTTCGCATACACAACGAGGCGACAATTTTTACATATTTCTGTCATTTCGACGATAACGTTGTGATTTATTGATGTAATAATGTACGTTATATGTGTTATCATGCAAATTGTATTGTAATTGTAATTGCTACTACGGACATTGAGTATTACATAAACTGATGCATCTTCGCATATCGCTGTCTATTCAGTGAAATTGCAAACATGTCGCTTTTCGTCAACAAATATTTATAGCTTTTTATATTTACAAATGCACAGCTGAACGCGAAAATTGAATTACACACTTAAAGCCACGGATTTGCATACACTTTATTTGCTTTGAAAAAAGAAAATTGTTGAAGAAGACAGACAGAAGCGAAAATGGGTTCTTCTTCTCTTCACTACATTGCGGCAATTGTGTTCACCACTATTTCTTCTTGTCGGCGAATATTTCTCGTCTCACGTTTCAAATACAACTGAGAACAGTCATTTTATCAGTGAACACACAGAATGCGACTGAGAGCGGTAACAGTGATCCGATGGCTGTGTGTGTACTCACAACAGTGTACTGTTCATACAACTGACATTAAATACACTGTACACTAAATACTGTGTGTGTAAAACAATCGGCATCCGTTTTTGCAGCTCATTGCGAGTGTAAAGCGCATTCAATGATAATTTAAATGATGCGAAAAGAAAACAGAAGAACCGCAAAACAATCGCATTGCGTTAACAAGACTTGTCGCTGTTTGCATTGTGCTCTCAAACGGAATACAGTACGATTGTCGGCGTTTAAACTGCGCTCAGCTTTTTTTATTTTTAACAACGCGCAGTGAAAGCGATTTAAATTGCTTTTGACTGCAATGTTGCATTCATTCACAAAACTATGCGAATTGCTTTCAAATTGTTGCCGAATTGCGTGTGTCGTGAACTCAAAGTATGTGTGAAATTTTTCTCCTACTTTTCACCGATCGAAACAGATGGCATGGAACACATGCGAATCGCATTTTTTTCTCTCGCTTCTTTCAATTCGATTGAAGTTCGCTATAATGTTTGCATGAAGGCAACATGCACGGCGAACCGAACGGCAGTGAAACTTTTCACGCGTAATAAATTTAAAGATGAGGTCTAAAGAGTGAAGTATCTGCTCTGATCTCCGTCGTCATACGGTGATGTATATGTTTGAGTAACGGTTCTATTTCGTATTCGCAGTGCATTCGAAAACAGAGTGACATTCGTTTCGCTGTGTTTGAGCTTTGAAACACAACAAACAGTTCGGCGATAAATCATAAATGAAAACGATTTTGCCTTTCGATTACATTGCGAAATGAAAAATGAGTTTGCATTGTTGACAATCGGCAACTATTAATTCAAACGTTCAACAAAGAGGTAACGAAGCTTATGTTCGCATCTGATCTGTTATGCAATTGATTGATTCATTCGTTACTTAGAACAACGCGTTATTTGCAAGTAACGCACATTCATTGTTTCACTCTTTTCACGAGTAATTGTGCAGAGCACACAGAATCGAAATCTTTTGCATTCGTTTTAATGTAACTGTAAATGTAACGATGCATTTACGCACTCATCTCGCACATAAAACAGTGAACACATCTTTTTCTGAAACCATAAACTTAATCACTATTATTAGTCGACGAGTGCTCCTCTCTACTAAACACGATTCTATCGCTGTTCGCTGTTGGGAAATAGCAACACTGCTGAAACGAAGCATTCATTTCAATTCGAATCCATTTTTGTTGCACAGCATCGAGAGAAGAGAAAGAACAAAAATGCGTGTGTCCACTGATAATTGTCGTCCGAAAAAAACGACGTCGAAATAATAACAAATATTAGTAAGCAACATTATTTGACGCTTGCAGTTTGCAATTCCCATAACGAATGTGAATGTGTGTTGCTACATAGTTGCAGACATTTGCACTCAATGCTTTTAGTACTAAAAATAAGCTCGACTAGAAATGCGAACGAATGACTGTCTCGCTTGTGATATTCGTGATTTTAGTAATGTGAAATCGAATACCTGACAATTTTTTACAAAAAATGAAAAACAAAATATCACAATAGTTTGATTGCATAAAGCATAGTTGCAATGAAGTGCAAATAATAGTTAATGTGTCTGTAAATGTGAATCGAGTGAAAAATAAAACGCCCGAAAAGTGAGACAAAATGAAATTCATTTCTCGAATGGATCGAATTCAATAAATAATTGACGTATTCGAGTGCAGCACACAAAGCTCGCCTTGCAGTGCGTTCACTTCAATGAAGTATCGCTGTTTCATCACTTTTAATACACGAAAGCTTTAGCTAGAATAATATGATGTACATGCTGTCACATGCAATACGTACTGTCTAGCAATTCATTCAATTACCAAGAAACCGAACGAAGCAACGAGTGAAGCAACCGACGGCAAAGTAAAGTTTATAATTTCAGAGCCACTTTTAATTAATTTTCTTATTTGTATTCGCGAAAATTAGCGATTCAATTATTTATGGATAAAATGATTAAATGGTGATAAGTGTAAATGTATGCAGCTAGCTTCGCGACAATACGCAAACGTATTCGTATTCCTATTCGTCTGAATACTCACTCTTTGCAAAGAAGAAAATAATTCGGCGTCTATTTTAGTCACTGTGTGTGTCTCGAAAACATCGTTGCAGCATCTTTAAACGTCGCGATTCGACTCGAGCAATGCAATGCGATTTTGCAAAGGTATAATACATGTACATATATGTTCAATCGAAATACTACTACGCTATGATTTATGCTGCATTTGTTTCCACAGTCAATGATTCGACTCGATTGCGACGATCGTTAAATATGTGTCCATTTATTTAAATCTTACTTTGCAACAATCAAACACAGACAGACAAGAATTGTGAAACTTTCGCAACAAATCATAATCTTGTTCGCTTAATTGAATTCGTTTGCTTGCAAGTCAATATTTTACAAAAAGATTGCAATCTGGTGTAATTGCATCTTCTATTTAATAATTGCAATTGCATTATAATTGTGTGCTGTAAATCTATTCAAATGAATTCTAAATTTATTCACATTTTAGAAAAACAAGATAAAACGAGTAATTACATTATTTCAAACAAAATCATAGCTCATTGGAAATAAAACTTTTTTTCGTAAAACAATTATACGCAATCCTTGTGAAAATTGTGTAAATTATGTAAAATTTGCGTTGATTCGTTCGTTTGTCGCACAATTATTATTGCAAACTTTTTTCATTTTTCATATCGAAAAATATTGCAATTTAAATGCAATGCGAAAGATAAACAAATGGATGAAAAGATGTTGGAAATATCAACATTAATATTAATACACTATTTATCATGAAGACAGAACGTAGGATGTTGTGCATGTCTTTGCAACTGTTCTAACGTTTGTACAAACTTTATGGTAATCAATGTTTGAAACGCAAATGCAATGAAATGCATTCCATGCTCATTAAGTAAAAGCAATGCAATTACTGTATTCACAAATTAAACATGTCGATTCAATTCGTTATGGTTTACGTATTCATCTTTCGTCGTATGCTCAATGCAAAGTCAGTGAAATGCAATATTTACATTTTGTGTCACTAAAAATGAAGCGTTTTTTTAAAGTAAACACAGTAAAAGTTAATTAAAGTGAAGACAATAACGAAGAACAATTTTGTGTGTGTATTTGAATGCATTCAAGTGCAATGTTGATATAGCGTGAAATCGCAATCGTTATGTTCTTATATAATTTGCATTTGAAAGCAATATAAAACGTGTAAACATTGTGCTGCTCATTGTTACGCTTTGCGATTGCATTCACTTATTTAAGCTTTTATTAGAAAGTTGATAAGAATGCGATGATTTGCTTCGCATTTCGTTGCTTGTGCTTTGAAATTAAAAAGGAAACGAACAAAAAACTAGAAACGAATTGTCGTTGTTCGCATTTTAAACAAGTCAAATTTCAAGACACGTTTGTATAAATGAATGAAATTAAAGGCAAAAAGTTTTCAGTGAACATTGCATTGCAACAACATTGGTTTGCAAAGAGAAACGAACCAATTTCGAAGTGAAAACAATTGCGCAGCGAATCAATATTTTTAGAGCGAAAATCGAAAAAAAGCTAGATACGAAAGAAACGAAATATTGTAGAATTAAAACGAGCGAAGAAAACAGCAATAAATAGCGAATTTAATATCCATTGCAACATTTAGAGATGTTACGAAGCTTTATTTAAGACTGCAACGAATTGCATTGCTCTCCAACAATAAATCAATTCTTTCCGTTTTCAACATCAAAATTGTCTTTATTTCGCTGAAATTGCCGCGTTTATCTTTACTGTTCACGAGTCGAGAAAACAGAGAATGAAACAGTTGCGAAGATAGCAAGCAAGCAGACACAGTCGCCACTATTGTACCATCAACACGTTGAATATATGTCCAATCGAATTTCAACGTATACCTAACTGGAAAAGCATTTTCCTTTTTCTCATTGTTTTCGTTCTTGTGTGTTCACTTCGCTTTTTCGCAGTAAAAATTTTTCAACTATTCTTTTGTTGTTGCTGCGAATCGATAGCGAAAACAACGAACTCGCGTAAATTGTCACTATCAAGTTGTATTTCATTTTACAATTTCACTTGCTTATCCATTTTACTTCCATTCAAATTCATTTCTGTTTATTTATTAAATTATGTAAATATAAATAACAACATTTAATGTTACATGTTGTTGTTTATTACTAGAAAATGTAATCTTTGAATTTCAGCGAGTTTTTGAGTCGTTTTAAGCTTCACTTCAAATAAACACAAAGAAATGTGTTAATTAAACAAGAATAAAAGAAATTAAATTTAGATTTTTCAAACGAAACTTTGTTTAATTGAATGACGAATGGAATTGCAAATTGCAATGATTGCAACTAAACTAAGATATTCACAGAAATCAATTATTTGCAATAAACTACTCGCAGTTCTATTAATTATTGATGTTGTGCGTCTTGTTATTTTATCTTCGATTTGTTTTCCACATTTTCGTTTGACGTAAGACAAATTTTTGTTCACCTAAAATTGATTTATGCGATAGAGAATTGCGTTGCATGAAATGATATGTAATGAAATTGCGAGATATGAAATTTACATGAAAGAACAGTCGAAATAGAGCTAAGTAGAGACAAGCGACAGCTAAGTACATGTGACTGCAATTATATTCACTCGTGTTCGCGATAATTGAATTAAATTAATGTCGGTCCGTAAAGAGATGTAATTTCGGAGAAAATTAAATCTCGCGATTCATTGAAAGTACGCGACACATGGTACACAGTGTATGTCTGTCTGTACATACTGCATTCACTGAATTCGCTGTTGGAAATTACTTGGCAACACTGCAATTTCTGTATTCCTAAGTATCAAATAACAAATTGTGAGAAGCAATCTTCTTAAATTATGCCTTTTAAAACTTTAATCCAACAAAGTAATAAACATTGCCGTTTAGATTTTAAATGGTTGCAGCGTGTGTGCAGCTTTGCTTTACTGTTTTGCAAAATTAAAAAGATTTCTGCGAAATTTAATAAATCTTGAACTGAAATAGGTTCACAAAAGTAAACAGTGTGTATATAAACGAATCGAGTGAACAAGTGTTTATAAATTTTGTTGAGTATAAAACTGATGGCCGACTAATCTTGAAGCAGAGTTTGAGTTGAAATATTTGAGTTATAAAATATTTCGTGTCCCGAGAAGCAATGAGGGCAACTATAAATCGCCTGCAATCGCATATATTTCATTCGTTCAAAGTAATATCTAAGATTCATTTCCGAGAGAAACAAATGCTGTGTTTGTTTGCGTTTTGATTGTATCGAGCGAACAACGACTGGTGTACAATATTAATTTCATTGTTTTTGTCGACGATTGCCGAAAATCGTATTTATTTACAGTTTAATAATTTGAGAGCCTTTAACTAAATTAGTTCACTGACTGTTGATGCGAACAGAGTTGCGTTCGTTTCGTTTTTTACTTCTCAAACTAAGATTATTGCGTCAAAAAGCTGTCATCGATTTATTCGAGAGTGCATTCAATGAACACACAAACTGCACACAGTAACGAATTATGAGTGCGAAATCAGCTCTTTTCCAATTTTTGTTACATCGCCTTTACGATACTCGAACAAAGCACATTCGTTGCGTATTTGATATGTTAGTCTCAAGTGTCTCATGTTTTCGAATCACGGCCTGTCTTCGAACGCGAAATGCATTGAATACAATTCGTCGACGAAATTAAAAAACATTGACTGCTGTTCACTGATATTGCCAATTGATGCATTCAAGTGATCTGTTGACCGAAGCGATCGTCCGTTCACAGCCTGTCAATGAAAGTGAATGCAGGAAACAGTTGCACGTTCGCATTCGCGATCAGCATAAGGGCGCCCTTTGAAAACCTCCAATTCAGCTGCGAGCTGATTACCAAAGTGCGGGAACTGTGATTGCACTGCACATTCACAATATTAAAAGTGTTTCGAATTTAGAACAGTGCAAGTGTTCTCGTGAATAATAATGTTCGAAAAATGTTTTCGCTGCGTTTGCGAAAAGGCGGAAGGAAATGAAAGTTAAAATTGAAAATTTTTATTGAATATCGAAGAAAAGACGACGACTTCTTTTGTATACGAGATGTTTCCGTTCTTTCGCATGTTTTTTAAAGATCAAAAAATGTGTGCGTGTTTTACAATGAATTGCGAGCGAGTTGGCATTGCTTGAGCAAAAAGTATTCTTGCTTATCGTTGTGATGCAGTGTAACTGAGAATAGAGTGAATTGGAAACGCGATTCGATTCGATTGCGTTTCGATTGTAAGAGTTGTTAGTTGCTTGCATTTCGAATGCAGTGAAATTGAATAAACTATTTGCAACACATTCTCGCATTTGTGAACAGAGATGTTTGTTGCGTCGCATTCTTCGCGTGAATTGCGTTTAAAGGTTTTGCACTTCGCAACGCCCGTGAATTATGTATGCTTAATTAAGGAGAATTTCTCACATTTCACCGGCGAACAATGGCGTACGTTGATTACGGTTTCGCGATATGCGATTACAGTACATTTGATTTAATGTATGTCCGCCGTTGTGCACTTGGCGAGAGTTGAACAAAAAGTAAATAAGTTTTAGTTTCACTTTCACAAACAATGCATTTGTAATATGCGAAATGGTAATAAATAATGAGAAGTATACATAATACATGCATGCATGCAATATGTTTTATTCGGTCTGAGTTATATTCACAAAATGAACAAACTACTGTAAACCTTATTTCGCAAGCAACTCACACAATCTCGCTGAGAATAAATAATCACGTTTGCAAAGTCGTGCCTGCTTTAAATTGTAATCAAATCAAATATTCGTTCGACACACGTTTCACTTCACTTCAATTGTGAACATTTCGGCAAATCCTTCGCGAAACAAATGCACTGATTGAGTCCAACGGTATTGTCCAATAAATGCGAACGCCGCAATCAGTTCAATGATTTCATTTTCTCGATTGTTTTCAATCGAAATGAATGAACGAACTGAATCCAGATTCAAATTCAAATTTGCCTGAATTGTCTTCTTCTTCTCTTCTCTTCGTTACGAAATCAAAACGCATCGAATGAATCGTTTGCATTGCATTTGAACTCAGATCCTTTACTGACCAATGAAGCTTTATTTTAAACGAATAAATCCTGTCTCTTCGGAAGTTCTGATAAAATAGAGCAGAAAGTCAGTCACATAAGACTAGACTACGTACGTCAAACGAGTGAAAGAGTTTCAAATTTTGTTGCTCTTTTTTGCTGCGCGAAAATTTTATTTTTCACTTTTTAGAAATTTAAACGAAAACTACGAAAATTGTGTGTCTAGTAAAAATAAAAATGAAAATGAATCCGAAATAATATTGAATCGTTCAAATTCGATAAAATAATATCACAAACTAAGTTTGCAGAAGTGAACATAATAATTTAAACTTTTAAAAACGCAATCCATTAAATTTTATGGTATATTTTCAATTTCAGCTAGCGAACAAAAATTATCGAAAAGAAGGCACCGCAAAAATGTGATTACATTTTACTTTGTATTGCGATCGCAAAAGTTGCGCCGTATTTTTCATGGGGATTAAATTTTGCTGTGTTTTTTTTGTTACTTTGATGAGAATTGAAATGAAGTTGTTCTAATGAAACGTCGCGACTTTTGACAAAATTGTCGACCGGCGAAAAAGAACACATTTAAAACATTATTTAATGTCGACTTAATTAGGTTACACTTCATAATTAATGAGAAATTTAATGGAATACTAATTTGAAATTCTAGCTTCTAAAATTTGTTTGTCGATTAGTTTAGTAGTTAATTAATTTCGGCATTAAAATAGAGATGCTAATACGTCTAACTGTATTGGCATCGAATTTCTCACTCAACTCTCCGAGGAACATTCACGATACTGGAATTAAACTCTTCAATTTACAATTGAATACAATGAAGCCGAGAGTTTGTTAATCGACATTAATACACATTCACTCTTCATTTAAGCCTTTCTTCACATCGCACACACTTTACTTTTAATTGCGAGTAAATTAAATTTCACTCGAAGCTTTTTATTTCCCTTTAATATTCAGTGAACTAATTATGAAACGCAACGCGAAACGCGAAATGTCTTTGTTTTGCCGGTTTGCTTGCGAAACTCATTCAAATCAAAATTCAAACAAATCTCAATTTATTTTGCAACTGAAACAGAAGCCATCAGTCGACTAGATTCACAGAAACGAATATCAATACGCAAGCAAAGTTGAGTTTACTTTCAACTCAACTCGATAGCAGCTGTCGTTCAATTTCTCTTTTTCATTCGCATTTTTCGCGTTTTCAAAACAGTTTTGCATTTTAAATTAGTGCGTCGATCGTTTTAATGCGATTCGTGGTCAGAGTGGTCACTTGAAGCACAATAAGTATAACAATAACACTAATAATACGAGTTGAGTGTATGTTTCGCTGAATACTGTATTCTGTGCGCTTGAATGAAGTTCGCAGTAAATGCGTATTTCGATCTGTCAGCCTTCTCGAGCGCACTTATATTTGCTGACTGTTCGCGAAATGTATGCACTTCGCCAAAGACAGAAGGGTTAGAAGTTCGAACGCGTTTATTGAATACATTTCGAAAGTGAAAACGACGAGCAAATAATGGTGCGCCAAATTTGATTGCGGAACGCAGTGAATTGCGAAAAGTCTAATTCGAAGCGTTCACTCATTTTGAATGGATTAAAGTGTTTTTCGATGACTGCCTCGCATCTGTGAAATCCGTCGAAATTAATGGCGCTTTTAAAAAATAGTGAATACAGCAGTGAAACCAAACTTTGAACAGTTTGTGCACAGAAGAGTCTTTTAAGGAGTTCAACGAAAAGCGCTTTAATATTTGCGAATACCAGTAAACTGACGAGCAAAGTGAGAGTGAAACGTTTTCGCTTCGTGTGTCGAATGAAATATATCTCTGGAAAACAGTGCGAATTCGGTTTATTGAGAAACGATGCGTGATTCCATCGTTCGCATCCATTAGTTTGTATTATAAAGCGATACATCCGATTCATAATTTATGACAGCGTTCACTTTCTTAACTAATTTAAACTTATTTTTATACTTGAAATGCATTAGTTGAGCGTAAAATTAGTCTCATTCATTCATTCATACATTGAATCGTTTTAAAGAGACTTCTCACAGACTTTTGCAGCTCTGCGCACAAAAGCCGAGTTGAGACGAGAGTGTTGCGGTTGCGGCAGCTACGAAAGGCCATTAGTTTGCAGTTCGCAGTCTGGCAGCTCTGCTCCGTTCCTGCTCTTCTTTCTATTCTCTGTGCACATTCAACGACTACATTCGCGAACAGAATTTGAGAAAAGCTTCGTACCAATATTTAACCACTGATTTTTGCTGGACTTGCTGAGTTAACGAGTGATGTGATTTGCAGGAGCGATACATCCTGGAGTTGAACTGGACTCGTCTTATATCGACAGCCCCAGCTACTGACAAAGTGGCCTCCAGTGACATCGACTACCGTCCCTGGCGCTATCGCAGCGGGCAATCAAGTTTCGACTCGAACGGTAAGCAAACAACAGCGAAACAACATTTTTTACGTTTCGCTTCTTTCGCTTCACCTCAATTGCGATGCATTGTATCGCCAAGTGGACACTAAATCTGGCAGTGAATTGAAGCGATGCAGTTACAAGTGCTGCACGTTTAGCATTAAACTAGAGACTTGCAATAAAAGCAAAAAAGATCAGACAGACGATTGTCCGAATGTGATTTAACGTAATTCGAGTTTTGTGAAACTTTAATACAAAACACAGAAATTACAAGCAAACGATGGTCGTTTGCGAATAAATGTTTCGCCAGTACATATAGATCGTAAAGTGAACTCTATTTTTCCAACATACGAACATAATTCAAAATGAAATCGAAATACGTTTCCGATAAGTCAACAACAAGTAAATATATTTCAAGTTGCATTCACTGCAAGATGTATTTCCGAAATCAAAGCTCACATTCATTGAACAAGAAATATGTAATAAAAACGTTTGAAATTTCCATTCTTTTCGTTTCTTGTATAATTTCGCAAAACGATTGAATGCATCGCTTTTGTTATGAGTCGAAGCAAAGAATGGAAATTCGAGTGAATTAACTAAAAGGCGAACGATTCATTCAATGAAATATATTTCGATAAAAGCGTTGTCAATTATATCTTGACACAACTTTTTTTGCCAGCTTGATATGCAACAATATGTGTAACAGTGCGTAACCAGCATAATACATAGAAGCAGCAGTAACCTAAATTGTCCAAACAGTGAACTGCGAAAGGCGACCAAGAACTGTTCGCGGAATGCAAATTCGCAGCATTCTTGTGCGGATGAGAAAAAGTTCGCCAGTGAACTGTATTTGGAACACAAATGTTTCCGTCACTGAGAACAGTGAACATAAGAAATGTGTGCCTTTTTTCGTTTACTTTAAAGTGAATTGAATGCAGTGTAAAAATTGCAATCGCACACTTCGAATGCGCTTCAAATAAATGGGTAACTATTGACAGGTCAATCGCGTCGCCGAAACGTCGACAGCACACAATACACTCACACACAGTCCACGATTTTTCTTCGTCCTCATTTAAACGATGCTATTTATGCACTGTACTCGCCTTTGCATCACTCAAAGTTTCCTGAAAAATTTTACTTTTACTTTTTTGCGAATTTCTCATTACAATTGGAAGCGTTTTATCGACGTATTCAAAGCTCGAGAAAAACATTTCACAAAAGTTGGCAGAAAATAAGGCTTGAAGAAGCAGACAAACTGCTGCTCAATAAAGAAAAGTAAAAAAGCGAAAGAAATGTGATCACTTTGATCACTAATACGTTTCAAAAACATCTAACTAATGATGTTAAATGTTTCACAGACGAATTTCTATTTTTAGAAATTTAACGGTAACTTTAATTTGCAAATTTCAAAATTCATAAACGTATTTAACGGAACTGCGAATTAATAGTGAATGCTGTTGTTTAGCGCAATGAACACATTTCGCAATGAGTTCACGAAGAAATGCTTTGAAATAAATTCGCTTAATTAATAGCAGCCAACGAGCCTTTCAACGTAATTCGTTTGAGGCATTTACTTTAATAAAGCTTTTTTCGTCGTTTTTATCTTGGCTTCAATTCAATTCAAAACGTCCTGAATTTATATCAATGAGCGAACAATGTTAATGTCGCCGATTTCAGCATCGCTAGTGATTGAAGCGAGAGATGAGAGTTGAGTAAAGAAGATCACTCAGCGATCGCTGTACTTTCGTCGACACTGTTTGTGAAACGTTCAGTTCAACATACAGACAAGAAAAATTCTCGAGTGATTTGTTTTCACTCATTTTTTTGTCTTTTTTTCATAAATCAGTTTCGAGCACATTTTGTCCTTATTCGTTATGATGCGACAAGCATTTGCAAATTGCAACCATTTATTAACGAATAAATTGTGAAAGTATATTTTAAAATACACAAAGTTGAAGCGAAATGCATGATGTTGACTTTTCCTATTTTCTACATGTACTTTTGTTGCCTCAAAGAAAAGTTAGAGAAAAGTTTTCTACGTGTAAACATTACATTTGAACGAAGAAAAACGAGAATTTCTTATTTGAAAAGAAATGAAGATTTTACGAGTGAACCAAAAATCATATTAGATTCGAGTAAACGTAGCCGCAAGCGATTGATGCGGTACATGTAAATATCTTTTTTGCATAACTTTTTGTCGGTTTACATTGTTATTCTCGGTGAATTGTATACAATTAAAGTAAATTATTGGAAGAAGATGTGTTCCGCTTTGCTTTGCGGTCTTTTGTCGCAGAAATACGTGCACAAAGTTTGCAACAATCAGCAATGAATGTGTTTTGAGGGTTAGAGTGTGCGACGAATTTTATTACTTTTCTCGGTTATTTTACGCGCAATGCTTACATCGTTTGCTTTGCAGTTGCATTCAGCTGCGATTGTTGGCCAAGAAAACGCAATGCTGTCGTTTCACTGGCTGTGTACACGTTGTGTTCATTGCAGTTCAATGGATGTTCGCACTGTTCGCAGTGCAGTGCAGTGTTGTACACTGTTGTACTCTTGGGAAGTTGCGTTCGCACAGAGACTGCAACAGTGAAACGATGTAACGAGCGTTTGCATTGCACACTGTTCCAGAAATCAATGGTCGCGTCAGCGAACAACTGCAGAAGCATCGACAGAATCCAGTATTAACAACAATTTCAACTTTATTCCAGAATCGATTCGCGATGAGAATCAGATTGCAATGAATCTGCAACAGCACCATTTTGGCGGCAACGGAAACATTCCATCGCCGACGGTTCACAACGTCGCCAGTCTAGGACGGAAAGTGAATAACCGAAACGGTGGTCCTCGGTCTTATCAACGGTTGTCGACATTTCGGCCGCTTCAGGGCCAACACGCAGATCTGGTCCGTGAATGCATCGAAGACAGACTTGGTTCAACGACACCTACATATGAAACTATAGATCCTCACCATTTAAGGTACGTGTTTGTTAAATTCAATTAATCAACGCTTGCTTAGCTGTGCAAACTCTAATTTGGAAGTCAGCTTCGCGTAAACGTTCGCACAGAGGATCGCACATCGCTGCTGTGCCGTCAACCATTAACTTTTATCAAAGCTGAACTTGCTCTCGTACAGCTCTCGTCTCTTTTCAAGTTTGCCTTTTAATGCATGCATTATTTGCTTTAATTACCCTTTGAAAGTGATTAGTCGCTGTTACAGCAATGTTACATTTTTGCCGCTTTCAGTCATCTCGGATACAGCGCAGACTACGGAACAGCATCTGGCAGTGGATGCAGTTCTGGTAGCAGTTTGGGTCACAGCGGGTCAGGATGCATAGAAACCATTTTACCGGATTCTAGATGCTACGGCACTGTAGGAAGACCGCAGCTGTACCATGCAAGCACTCACCAGAATGAGTATCAGGCCGTCCACAGCAGCAATCACGTCGACAACATTTACAAACCGGCAGAGAAGAAACTCGAATACGACGACGAGTTTACATTCGTTAGCGCTCTATTTACACTGATTTCGTTACTCAGTTACTTGGTCGACGTTTTTACAGACGCGGCTCTTTGTTATTTACTTTATTGGCAGCCAAATCAGTGGTGGTTCGGTTTGACACTAGCGTTCACAATCGTTCCTTCGATTACAGTGAATGCGTTCAGCATTCGATGGTTAGTATTTGTGAAACGTTAATTATCGTGCTAATGAACGTGTGACAGGTATATGCATGACAGTCACAACAGTAAAAGCATTCCTTCGATGAAAATGCCGAAAGTCGGAGCATTCGGATGGCTTCTGAAGGCATTCGCTCACCTTCTTTTCTTTGGACCCGTCCTTCGGTGAGTGTGCATTACGTGTTTTCCTGCGAGCTTTACTTTCTAACTATCCTTAGGTGAGCACATTGCACATTGCACATTGCCTCAAATGACGTTTTGCTGTCAGCAGTCGTTTCCTTGCCGCGAATCGAATCGCGCGTAAAACTCATTAAATTACTACACTTAACATTGTGTTCTGCTGCAGTTATCGACGAGCATTTGCGAAAAAACAAAGAAACAAAGTTGCAAAAGTTTGTTGTGCTTCTGCTGCTCGCTTCGTATAAGGTAGACTGACTGTGTGTTCGATGTGTGTCCGCATTTTGGCAATCGTGCAGTCCATCAATCAGAGTGTCAGCTGCAGCTCTGTTCTACAGTAGATCAGAATTGCTTTGCGTTCACTTTCGACAAAGAAGCAAAAATCTGATCGAAAGCTGAATATAAACTGCACTCCGCTTTACTCAACCTCTCTTTTCTCGAGTTTATATATTTAAAGATAAGCTTTCGAAGAAGTCTTTCAAACGCACTTTAATTTATGAAAAACTCGACAGAAAAATATCGCGAGTTAGCAATCAATAATTCATCTTTTCGTTGCTAATTTCAGCTTTCTTTTCTTTCTTTCTGCGAATAACAAAAAACACTCTTTTTAAATACTCGCCGAATAATAGTTACTGCAATAGCGAAACATCGCTTATCATTGTAATGGCTTCGCGTTCATGCCTACAAAATGAATTCATTCAGTCAACACTTACTTAATGAATTGCATTGCCTTTCCTTTGCTTGTCTCAACTTGCATTGCATTGCACTACATTCTATGTTCTTTGAGAACAGAATGGAAACTTTGCTCGACAATGCACTCGGCAATATATGCGTTCGCATCGCGCATCACTTTACTCGTGATTTAGATGAGCGGAGAGCAGATGATTGCAATCTTCGTGATGCGTTTAAATAATTGAATTAAAGTTAATCATTTCTTCGCAACAAAGAACAGCAATGTATGTGTGTTTGCGAATTTAATTTCAAAGCATATTGCATATGTGCTCATGTTACACTATTGTGTCCAGTCTTTTCATATTTAACCATTTCAAATGAGAACAGCGTTGCAAAACAAGAATCGCGATTGCAACAACAGTGAATTAATCAATGTTTCGCGTATTGTTCACAAGTTTCGTCGACGACAGCTTTCGATGAATAAATACATAGTTATTAACTAACTAACTAGCTGCTTTCAAAATATATTAATTAATATTTGATACGTTTAATATGTTGCAGTTTTAAAATCATTGCAGAAACTTTTAGTTTGCAATAAATTTGCAATCGAATTTTGCTTTTTGAAAAGAAAGTAATTGAACAATGATTTTTCAGTGTTGTTAAACATTTTACCACAAATATTGTGCAAAACTATTTGCACATTAATTCAGAAAAGTTTGTTGACAGTAGACATGTTGTTTCGCCGAACAATAAATGAGTTGCAATCGATTATTGAATTTCAATTTCAGTTGTGAACGCGAATAAGCGATAGACTGCAAAATAAACGAGTTGAACATCAATTACCGAAAGGACTTTAAAATTGGAGAATAAATTTTTCTCGTTTAGCTGCTTTTATCTTGAATCTTCATTAAATGACGCGTTGAAACAAAGAGATTGAAGGCAACTGAATCGAACATTGCCAATTTGAGTCACAGTGAGAGTTATAATTTACATTTGTAACCAGAGAATAGTAACCACGATACTTTACATCGGCAAGCATTCTCCTGGTAAACGTCTCGCGAGGGTGAAATTAGTTTTGCATCACTTTCGATTCGCTACTTCCATGTGAGGCAACTTTTTGTAAATGAAAATAAGAGAGAAAACGTAATTAGACAATTTACCGAGTAAACTCAACGACAGAAGCGTATGCATCGTTAAATCGTAGATGGAAACAGTCACTTTGTCTCCAGTGTGTATCTAGCATGTTTGTCTTGCCGCTTTGTGTGCAGCAAAAACATGACACCGCAGTTTCATCATTGCTTCATTTATTGCGCTTTCTTTTCTTTACTTCAATTTCTTTAAATTTGCATTCACTTGAATTGAGTGAACGCAATTGCAAGAAACGAAATTCAATAATTTTAATTACGTTCCGCAAACGGCGACAATTTCTTGCGATTGCTTCTCTTCTAATTCTCGGATCGTGATTCAAGCGCTGTTATTCGAAGTATAAATCAGCGAATAATGCGAATAATGGCGTAAATCAAAGAGGATGTAATTATGTGAGATGAAAAGTTCACGAATTTCGCGGAAATTCAGCGATAGAATACATAAGCACTGGAAATGCAATCGAATGTAATCTCTGTGTGCAACTTCGAGTCGTGTTACATTTCCGCAGTAAAGCTAATGGACGCAACGCAACACTAATTCTAATAACTTTCATTATAATAAAGTTGACGCATTATTTATTGTTTCGACGACTGTTTTTACGTCTAACCAGCCACTGTGTAACAAGTGAATGCAACAATTTACTCGCAACTAGAAAATTTCTCTGAATTATTCATTGCAAATGGTCACATGTTTGAAATGAATGCACCGTTTGCATGTATACAAAGTACATGTATATACAATATGGTATATGTGCCTGCGATGGCTGCAGACTGCAGATATTGTGTCGTTGAAAGAAGTGCTCCGCAGATAATATATCTGTGATACTTTGACGTCGTGAGACCGAGGATTAATAGTTGAGATGCGAGCGGTCAACTAAAAATTGGAAAGTAAACTAAAAATTGAATTTCAAGTCTGCAAGCGATATTGCAGCTTTCATTGAAGTTGCTTGCATTGAATCACGAATCAAGCGAATGAAGTTTAGAACGCACTCTGCAACGAGTGAAGCGGATTCTTTTCACGTTCATTGGACTCGCTTTGTCTTAATAAACTTTTACTTTGAACCAAATACAAGAGCGTCGGTCAAGAAGTGCAATCGTCGTTATATTAATTCGTCGATAAGTTCTGCAATTGCAGTTTCGATTTGACTCTTTCCGTTGGGAAATCAAAAACGCTTCTCTTTCGCGGACTCGGAAAGGCTTACTGGACATCATTCAGAAATTGTGCTCTCTTCTCGTCTAACAAAAGCATTTTCTTTGCGTCTTTGCGTAATTCGTGCCTAAAAAGAATAATCCACAAAAGAGTGTCCGAATTAAAAGCAGTGATTTATTAAACTGCCGATGCGACCAACATCACTCATAATTATGATCCATAAATACGATTCGACGTTTTGATGACTGCAGTTGTTACGGATATTTCTGGTCTGCTATCCATTTTGTGATCTTTTAAGTTTTACTGATTAATTGTATACGAGTTAAGCG
>NCKV01000039.1:0-33245 GCA_003675905.2 Leptotrombidium deliense
ATTCTCCTGTTTGATCAATCGATGAGAGAAAGTCGTAACATAATTTCACTCTTTTTGTTTGTTGTGGCTTCGCTTCGAAAGGCGTCGACAGATCAGAGGAGCCGCAGTTTTCGCCGACGTCGTCTTCGATACCGGAACCGCTGAAAATAGCAGCCTTCATATCCTTAATTGACAAATATCTGAAGAGTCGCACCAATTTAACTTTGTCCTTTCTCATTAAAAATAATATATCTTCAAGTCCGACGAATGGCGAACCTCTTGAGTTTGCTATTTCAGTTGCTTGTAACAGCTAAACAGCGAGGCAAACAGAGATCAATAATTAATTTAATAAAGTTAGTTTAATGGTACTCACTAATGACACCATTTGCTTCGCTACAATCTCTTCAATCAACACGGCTGATTCGAGCATTGGTTTCGATGAGTCTCCGAAACCGTGCCTATAAACAGAACTCGCTGTTACAGTCGCAGATGTGGAGTGCACGAGTTCGCTTTGTTTGCGTTCGCAATGATAAAAATGCGGTGTTGTTTCCAGCGTTCACAACTCAATACTATTATACAACAGCAAAGATGCTTTGGGAGTTGAGTTTGCAGCCCGAATCGCAAGTAGAAGACATCTACAATGTTAGTCGCTGGTTGCTCGTTGCATAAAGGATCTTCATTTTATAGCAGCACTCCTCTCGAGAGCTCTATCGATCCTCATTATTGTTGACCCTCTAAACCCGTGAGACTGCGAGAAGCTATCCATTATCGGCGAGCCGCAATATGTTTGCTAGTTTGCTAGCATCCACTGACGCTACCTAATTTTGCTTACTTTATTAGTGCAACGATGCACTGATCTCTGAACTGGTCTCACATCTCGCATCTTTGCGCCTCTTGTCTCTGCACTCGCAGAAGCGCTCAGAGATGCGAAAGCGCGATTACATTTGCATTTTATGATCCGTTCGAGTAAATATTGCTTTATAAGGCCTTATCGAACAGTGGTGTTGTTGGCAGAGTAACTCTGGCTCTTTGTTGGCTTTTTATGAGCCCTTATAGAGTCTCACAGGAATGAAAAATGTGCACAACTAATATGAAAATAACACACACATAACAGTAAATGCTCTGTTATCACCGCTAAGCCAAAAAGTATGCTTTCCAGAGTTGTTGCCATTGTATGGCATCTAAAAAATGATTCAAAGCAAACTCAACTTTAAAATGGCTGAGATGTGAACGCAGTTCACTGCTGTTGTGTAACGATAAGGTCTCCCGAAGAAAGAGTGACTCCAGTGTATTCCGCAGCGTTCGGAATGGTCGTGAAACCTTAAAAACACTTCGACGCGAGAACAACACCACACTAGCCGTCGTTGTGTGCTATTCAATTCGCAGTTTTCAATATCGTTACACAGGCGAAATCTAAAATAGTGTTCGAATAAAAGCAAACGAAAGTTGCAGGAGTTTGCATGCGGTAGAACAGCTATTCCCAAAAGATTAAACTCGAGCTTCATTTAATACTCGATTCGATCTACTTGACTTGAGAGCAAAAGAAGCTGCGTCTCTGCTTCTCTCTCACTGCTTATTGAGTAAATAAATTCAATACGAATTTATTTCTAGAAACGGTCTCAACCTTTTAGGATTAAAGAGGGTCAAAAGATAAGGATGACACTATACGGCGAATTCGATGCCAATTTTTCACTGTTTGGCAGGTGGCAAATAGGCTTACGAGAAGATAGGTAACGCGTCGAAAAATTGGTGAGGTTTTACAACAAATAAATGGATTGTCAACAAGTAACGTTGACTAATAGTCACTGTTCGCTGCAATAATAAATGAATTTTCGAACGCAACTGTTCACTGTTTTACTGAGCCTTGCAACGAAACCTTAAATAATTTGATCCTCGCTGAGGTACAACTGAAATGACAGTTCACGCGAAACAATGTGCGAGTACTGTTCTCCAACACTTATTTCGTTCTCATTTTATAACAGAGAAAGTGAAGCTTTCAAACTGAACACCCAAAAGGCTTAATTAGACTCCATCACGAATCGTGTTCGCAATTTGAGCCTCCAATTATAAAGTGTAACACTTCATTTCGCAATATTATTTTTAATGCCAACAAAAAATTAACGGTTGCAAACCGTTTGTTTTTCGAATCTGTTTTTCTTAATTAACTGAAGATTACTACTTTTGCGACTCGAATTAAGAACTTTTCTGTTTCGAAAAGTTTTTCAATTTCTTCAAATTATTTCTTCACTGCTCAGTCAATAAAAGAGAGCTGTTTCCTCACATTCCCTTTCCTTTTGCGCTAATAATTAATTCACCGTTTATTTTCATTAATAAACGTCTGTTCTCTGCCATCGAATGTCGCAAATTCAGTGAAACTCTCGTTTTTGTGTGCGACGGCGAAACGAAGTGTGGTTTCAAACGACTGCAGTTCATAGCATTCAATTTGGCAACACTTTGAGTTTCGTTTAAAGTAGCAATAAATAGTTATGCAAATAATTAAGGAAACAAAACGCAGTGAACGCATGCATTGAAAGCTTTCATAAATTGAGCAATTCGCAAAAGTAAGAAAACAACTCACAGCATGTTAAGTATTTCGGATGTATACGAATCCTTCGGCACTGTTTTGGGGAAAGCGACATTCACCGATTTCGCATCTTCAGTGACAACGTTTGCCTGTAAAGTGATGACTGTTTACAATTGCATTAAACAACAATTGAAAGGAAATTCACATCCGATTCGCGCGTTCAACGCTTACCGTTTCGATTGCGTCCACTTTGCATCCTTTGTTTCCCAACACATTGCGTTTGTTTCCTTTCGACTTGCCTTTCATCTTGTTGTCCACGCATTCAAAAGACATCTCCCACTATTCGATCAGCACTCATTCATCTGTTCAATCAAACAATCATTAAAATGCATTCGAACTCGAAATGTTTGAATCAATGTTTTCGTCGAGTTTTCAGCGTTTTTTGAACAGAGGGCGACACAAACATCAATCATTGTGTGGATTTGCATGTTGAACATAGCGAGAAATCTGCTTCAAATATTTATTGTTTATTATTTATTATAGACTCGCAATAAGCACGATACACTTGTAAACGCATACAGAAAAATTATTTGGTACACATTCAACATTTATCATTGAGTTCATGGTAGTCACTGTTTGCTGTTTGAAATACGTGTGAAAACAAAAGTTTTACAAAGTTACAGTTGAAGAGTGACTTTCTTCAAAAAAAGAAGTTGTATAATAATTGTGATTCTGTTTGTAAAGAGAAATGTTTGTTTTGATGGTTGCAATGTAACAGAAAAGACGTTTCGTAAGAAGTGTGCTGTGTTTAGTGTGCAGTAATCGATGAATGGCTGTGAGTGACCATCGGAGAGTTTAAAGCGGGGAATTAATTCAGTGCGAAGAGGTGCACAGCGGAGAGTATCTCGTTGAGTATAAAGATAATCCGTTTCCGACAAAGGATGGAAGTGGAAACCTCGAATTTGAGACGCTGGGAATTAGGGTTTGGCGAGGAGGGAATATTCGTCATCGCGTTCTTGGATTGGCTGTTGCAGTGGAGGCGATCGTCACGGTTGCGTTGCGGGCGCAGCGCGAATGCGGGGCTGGCTTTGCCTGAACCCGCACAACCCGCAATAACCACACACACACGTGTCTGCCATAGTCTCTGTATTCGGTTCGCCAAAGGCTGTGTTGTGCTGATGTGTTGTGAGTGCATCACAACACTCGCAGTATATTAGCAGCACTCCTCATGCATTTACCCGCAGATGTGAGCGGTTGCAGTGCTGTTAACCACGAACGCGATCAGAGTCGCAGTGGTTCCAACTCTTCGTCAACGATGACGACTGATTTTATGTTTCCTGGTGAAAGGCTACTGAACGAAGTGATGAATGAACATCCAGGCGAGATGGTCCGCACCGGCAGTCCGAGTTTGATTTGTTCCGCGTTACCGACTCACTGGCGATCCAACAAAACTCTGCCAGTCGCTTTCAAAGTGATCGCTCTCGCAGAAGTCACCGACGGAACACTGGTCACCATTCGCGCCGGAAACGACGAGAATTATTGCGGAGAGTTAAGAAACGCGACTGCAATAATGAAGAACCAAGTCGCCAAATTCAATGATTTAAGATTCGTCGGTCGCTCCGGAAGAGGTAAGAGTAAGAGTATTCACTTTCCACTTTCTGCCAATATTACAAATCAAGTTACTTTCAACGACACTTGCAGCTTTTGTTCGCGATTCTATTCAAATTTTAAATGATTTGATTTGTCGTGAGATTCGTTTTATGTCAATGAGAATGAAGTGACAGTTGAGAGAGAAAGTGCGAACATTTGCGTTAATCGTCGTTTTTAAATAAATGAAAGTGAGTGTTTAGTTTCACCTGTGAAATAATGTAAACTGTTGACATTTGAGAACATTTTAGTGAATTGTTTTCCAGATTCGTTGTGAACTGTTTGTCTGAGAAAGAATCACAGCGAATATACATAAATAACTCGTTAACAATACTTTTCGAGCTGACAAAAGTTTTGTTATTTTTAGGTAAGAGTTTCAGTCTGACGATTCATTTGAGTACGAATCCACCTCAAATGGCGACGTATACGAAAGCAATTAAAGTAACTGTCGACGGACCTCGAGAACCTCGAAGTAAGACAAGTAAGAGTCTGAAATATTTTTGTTTTTTATTTCTGCTTTCTGTGCACAATTTGTATTTCAATATTTTGTTAACATTACTGGCGGTTACTATCCAATTATCGCAGTCTGCGTGATCGAAACACGAATTGTTCCTCGTTTCTTTCGTTTTTGTGTAATTTCTGAGAAGTTTTACTTTTAGCGATAAACGCTGAATCGTGTGTTGACATTGAAGTCATTGTTGAACGTCAATAAATCCAAATTCACATGTTTAAACGAAGCCAACTTTTAAGACATTTTTGTGCCCATAATTGCGATGCATTCAAACGCATTTAAAACGAAGCATGTTCTATTTGACCAAAGTAAAAGTTTTACAGTTTTCGCTAAAGTGCTCACTGAAAGTGGACACCGGACACGCCAGCGACCGCTGATCAGATGCGGTCGATACGCAGTGCACAATCGAATAACCAACATTCTTTGTGCTTTGGGGTGTCGGTGAATCGGTTTACAACTGCACCTGTTTCTGCAGTTTCGGTGCAGTTGTTCGGTGGCCATCGAAGGATGTGCCATAAAATGATATGGAGCTTGTTGAGCCCTTGTGTATCTGTGCTAATCGAACGATGCAAAAGTGTGGCTCGCCTCAAACAGTTAGCAGCTCTTTGATGCCCTGTGACCGCCTCAGGCGACGCATATTCTCGAATACTCGCTGTATCGTTTGCATACAATTCGCAACAATAATACACATTTTAGGCGATAGACACAATTAGCCTGATTGCTGAGTGGACACACACCGGCAGAGACAGTGCAGCGTTGAGTCGAGTGCTGTGTGTGCAGCGAAGTGACACACGGCGATTGTAGGCTGTGTACTCGATGAGTGACAGAGTGAAAGCAGTGCAGCACTGCTGCCGGCAACAGCTGGTCAATGGATGCACTGTATTGTTACACTTGCACCAATGCATGCAAACCTATAGCAACGGTTATTGTTAACCGATACCACACGAATAACCTCTTCATCTCTTGATTCGCAATTTTGTTATTTCACCGATTTTCGAGAAATTTTAGTAAACCTGTAATAATGCAGGTTCGACACGCCCATTGAAATTGTGTATCTTTTAATTGTAGCTTTTGCAAAACTTTTGAGAAGCATATTATTATTAACGGCTAATGTATGCCTTTTGTTCGTAAGGTTAACAATATATTACTGGTCGCGAGTCGAAGGTCGCCGATTTGCCACTCTCCGATTGCTTGCGGTACTCATGCAATTATCGCTGCGAACCAATACTCCGATCCTCTGTGAATACATCAGCTGCACTGCTCGCAACTCGAGAATGCGAAGCTGTGTGCTTACACTGACTCATACTCACTGTAATTATGATTTTATTAAATCGCGAATTGCAGTCTTTGTGACAATCTGTGTTGTACAGTGCGTTCACTGGCTGCTACAGTGAACCGAAAATATTAGAGAAAAGTGCTCAACGAAATTAACTTTGCTACACGACTGCCAAAAGACATATTGTGCATCACATAACTCATGACTCGTGTCGTCCTTTTCGCTCACTGCTCGACGCGTGTTAAGATTCACAGATTCTGTGATGCGATCTGAAGGTTCGCAAGCGTCCGATGTTTTCGTTTCATCTTTCAGTTGCATCGCATGCATTCCCAATGGAAACGCTTCGTTACGCGCACTCAATGAACACAGGCAACCGTCAAGGCTTGTGGCCTGACCATCGCTTTCTCGGTCCGTTGCACAACACATTCGCGTTCATTTCTCTCTTCTAATATATATCTGTTCGCAGACACAGTATAAACACACCAGTAAATAGATTGCTGTCGGTGCTCGTGTATCCAGTCTCGCACTCATTCGATTCCATCGAAATTGAAGTAAACGAGACTCTTCAACCGCACAAATTCACGGTTCGCATGCATCGCATGAGTCTTCTACTTGTTGATTATACGCATTCAAATTGCTGTAAACGCACCAGCGAACATATGCCTAATAAATAGATTCATTTACACATACATTAACTGTTGCAGATATGATGGCTACGTGTTGGTCTTTCCCCGGACAACAACAACAGTTTCGAATGTTCGGTATTCATCAAAAACCGCCGTTTCTGGACGCGCGCGGCTGTCCATTGCCTTCTCTTCCGACTGCCGATTGGCGACTGGCCGCGAAAACACACGCAGAACAGTGGGCACTTCACGCGGCTGCGGCGGTCGCAGACTTACCACGACGATTTCCCCCACCCGGACAAGGTACGTTCGAAGCGAGTGTGCTCGTTGAAGCGTGTATTTGTGTTGTGTTTGTAGATAACCGCATCGCTCAAAAATGGGAGCAAACATTGCAGCGTGTTGCTCTGTTCGCAGGTTTGATAACAAAGAGTTGTGTTGTGGATAAATGTGCCTGCAAACGCTGTCATAGTTTAATGATGTTTGGAGGAATATTAGAGAACAGCTTTTTTTGAGATAGTTTGCAGTGATGAGCAACGAGCGGTGTTCGAGTGTTACAGTGTTGCTACACTAAACGCTCACATTGCCACATTTCTCGTACATTTCTGTTTTGCAGTTTAAAGTGAACCTCGAAAATATATATTTTGCTTGAGCCGTGAAACAAGAACAGAAGAGAAGTTGTCATTATGAAAGGTGGCTCGCAGAGTTTAATGCTTGAATTGCTTTTAAGCGAACTCACGAACGACTTTACTTGAATGAGTGCAATGAGTGATGTGCCACTCTGTGTGCAGTGCTCAATGTGTACAGTTATCCAAGAAACAGTTGATAACAGGCTACGAGAATGGCTGATCCTGTAAAAACTCATTATGGTTACGTTTGAAAATGCTTTGCCCACAGAACAATAGATTGTTGCAGACTTATGTTATTTGCGGCAATCTTTTCTTGTGTTGCGTCCACTTTACTAGTCGCTCGTCGATTCACTGGTCATCACTTCCGCACTTTATTCGCTAAAATGAGTAACATCAGTAACGTTGCAACGTCGCAATGAGCTGCGTCGCAATTAGTGAAGAGCCTTCGTGAGTGCTGGTCAAGTGCTTTGCGGATGACCGCATACCAGGCTGCAGCCAAGAAATGAGTCTTTGTTTGGATTATGAGACTGCACACACTGCACATAAAGCTGCTCAGTATTTGCAGATGAACCATCCAAGCATCCTTGCTGACAGCGTACTGCTCATTACACCGCAAATCTTACGTTGATCAGCCACTAATGATTGCTTCTTCTATCTCTGTTCGCTGCCAGTTAATTGTGTTCTGCTCTCCATTACATATCTGATTGCCACTGCACTTTCCTCTGCAGACCAGTGCGCTCTAATCTGCCGCTTCTCTATCAATGTGTGTCTGCGTCTGCCAGTGCATATACATGTAACTGCATTATGTGCATTACGACTCTAGAGTCATCGCCATTCCACTTTCCGGGCTCTTCGGACTGGAATCCATACGCACATTACACTTATTTAACCTCGGCAACGTCGGCATTGCAAGTAGCGCCCAGCTTCGGTTCATCAGCAGTTCACTCGTATCCTTCAGTAATTACTGATGGCTCGTTAACCGCTGCTTCGAGTACGTCAGCGACAGCTCAACTCGATAATTGTCCGCCTTCATCTCTGCATCTGTCGACAGGTGCGTCTAAACTCAACTCTGCACTCACTAATGCAGCCCTTGTCGCAGGCCTTTCGGCTTCGGATCGTCTCAGTGCGACTAGTTTTGCGTCCAACTCAAGTTCAGAAGCACAATTGACTCCTCCGACGAGTACAGCTCTGGTGCTGAAAACGGCAGACACTCTTTTGCAAGCGTCCACACATAGGCTAAGCAGTGAAATCAGTCTTTGTGAACGTCTGTCCGAATTGCGGCAAGGGTTGTCTGGAAACAGCGGTGGCGGTTCGGCAGCATGCAGTTCATCTAATTTATTCCCTCAATCACCTCCTTCAACAACAGTCGCGTTACTGAACAATAATAATTCGCCGTACGCAGCACTGGCAGCGTCTCATCAGAGCTACTCAGCACTGCTCTCTTCCCATGGTTATTATGGGAACAGCGGAGGCTACATCAATCCACCGGTCGTCCCACCGTCATTACTCTACCCTCAACTGTACAGCACTGCGTCTTCATCTCATACTTCGCTTCACTTAATCGGTAATGAATTGCGAAGTGTCGTCGAGAATGCCGGTAATCAACGACAACGAATTGAACAATCTTCCATCGCGAATAGTGTGGACGAGACAAGCAACACAAGTGCTCCTTCGACCTCATCGAAAACTTCGCCGCCACCACAGTCAACAGTTCGTAGTCCGACTGATGACGATAATTCGAACAGCGACACAAATAATAGTGCGAGTGTAACACGACAAACTCCTGTAACAACAACGAGTTCATCAATTTTTCAAGCCTCGAATGGACATAACAGTAGCAACAGCAGCTCCAGTGATCCAACACTTTGGAGGCCGTATTGATTGAGAACACCGATCGGCACCAAAAACGCCGACTAATCAATGTCGACTCTGTAAATATTGTAGAATCGAGCGTTCGGTGTGTCCGAACGTCGCGTGTCCTGTCCGCCAACAAAACAAGTCTGTATATTTGCAATGAAAACGTAAAACCAATAAAAGCTCATTTACGATTAGCTTACAAGGTTCGCTCTAATTTCGCATCGATTTTTCGTTTTCATTTCAAAACGAACACTCAGTCTATACGCGACTAGGAAATCGTATTTGTGGCCGTGTTGCGGCTTTCTTCTTTATGTCCTTTTCTTAGTCTTTCAAAACAACCAAAAAATTGGAGATTCGATTGTTTTAATTAAAAAAATTTAATTGCGACGAGCGACGCAACGAGCACACGACAACATCGCAATCGATTCGTGTTTTCTAAGAATCGCAGCGAAACAACAGTGAATTGCGACTCGCGACGAGTAACAAACTCGCATTTGAAAGTGAAAACAAACGCTTGCAAACGCAGTTCGATTAATCACTGTTTCTGTAAATAAGAAATGAGCGTTCACTGCTGTTTGCTATGATTTGTGACACTCGGCAAGTGATGCTCGCGACGTGATGCTTCGCCTGTTAACCCTTTGCATCGAAACGCACTGCGAAACGGGAGAAGAGCAGCGAGACGACGAACGCACAGTAATTTATCATTGCGTGAAAGCAAGACAGCAAACTTTTTCGCAACAATTACAATATCGCTTTTAAACCGTTAATCAGACGAATAGTCCGCATTTTGAACACAGCACAGCGTTTGATCGCTGCGTTTTGATGGTTCACATGCTAAAGTACAGCATTAAATTCGCATGTTTCCCGAGCAGCGAACGTTTGTCACCACGTTAATGTTCGTCATTTAATTTTTGCCATTTTTGTGCACACAAAAGAAACGATCGAAGAAATTGTTTAAAAAGTAATTCACAGCGTATCGCAACAACCCCGAGTTACGAGTTCACAGTTCACTTGTTATGGATGCGAATAGATGCAAGGGTTGCTGCAGGAAAGTGCTCTCTCTTGGCAAGGGTTGCTCGTAATCGCTGTGCGAACACGCATCGCGTGCTTTCTCCTAAACGCAGTTCTCATATCAAGTCAACTCTTGTATGTCTGTACTTGAAAACAGATCGGAGAACGAACGCAATTATCGAACACATAAACGCGATTTGCATGCAAAACATATTTTTGCTTTTACTTTTACTACTATTAAATCGCAGTTTTTAAAGTGTAATCGCAATGATTTCATTGAAGCCACTGTGTGAACACATTATTAGTACAGCATCGCACTGCAATCCGTCTATTTTATTATTTTAATGAATTGTGTTTGCTTTGTGAATGAGTGTATTGTGATTCACAATTATTCATGTGTTTTGTAATATCGCAGAAAATGTGACAAAAAAACAAGTGTTACGTTTACATTTATTAAAGAGCTTTTGCACATTTCGCACACTTTGCTTGCTTTACACGAGTGGCAGTGAATTGCAGCAGCAGTTTCAGTTTCATTGCTGAACTGCAGTGAACGAGTGACGACGACACAAACGAAATAAACGAAAGCGTGTGTTTATGCGGGACACCACGGTTCGCAACTGAATACTGAGCGTTCAGTGATTTGTTTTCCTTTATTTCGTCGACTGTTTTTTGTGAACGGATAATTAGTCGCAGAAAGCCAGAGATGTATACGACTGCACGACTGTGGCCACTTTAACGCTACGCTCGCGTAACCAAGCGAAGCTTGTCTCAAACTTTATGTTTTTGAGGCCAATAACTTTGGTTTGCAATCTTTTCGCTGAGAAATAAACGCAAAATAAGAATAAAAATACGAAAATGACGACATTAGCCGCACTGCATTGTAAAATTTGCGACTCGCTTTATTCTGTGACCGCCATTCATTCGACGGTTCCCCGCGGCAACAAACCTCATCTGTGAATCTGTGACCCTCTGTGAGCGGGGATGACTTTCCACAGCCTTTCAAAAGATGTATTCACTGCGAAATGCAAACGTATCGGCGAATAATGCGCCCAAAATCCTCGGAGACTGCAGATGCAATGCTAGCGACAAAGCACAACAGAACAATATGTGCAGCAAATATGAATTAGAATTAGTTTTTGGAACACGAAATATTCGAGAGAAGAACAGACGACCGCTTGGACCAGTCAGGCAGTCACCAAGCGATCAACATTTCTCGAATCCGTTTCACTCGATCGCCTGTCTGCACACTGTTGCTGTGTCCGCGTTTAATGCGGACACCAACAAAGACCAGATAATACGATCAGACCGACATTGCAGCGTAACCATTGCATTCTTCACGACGACTACTATATTACATAATATGGATGTTTGTATGCACTCTGCTTTCAATAGTGTGTGTGTTCGCGTCTATGCTTTATGCGTGAATGAAAGCGATGCGAACGATTCTAAATCGTTGAATGCACGAAGTATGCGAACATTCATTGAGCGCTGCTCACGCTTTAATACTCGCCTTATGACCGTCTGCAGTGTCCTCACAAATAATTCACGAATAATTGATATTCATCCCAATATTCATCCGTTTGTTGAATCACGGGTTCTGTCGTGCACTGATAGCGGAGAGTGCATTCTGTGTGCACAATCGATGCATTGCAGAGATTCGCATAATCTGAGAGCTGTGCAAGAGTTTTCGCACGGAGACGCGTCGCGAGAACGAGCTCAGGCGCTTTTTGTACTAGCTGAGGGCGTGAGGCGAAGATTTATGGAAGAGTCTGTTGCGGGTCACCGGTAACTTGCGTCGAGAGCCATTTATTTCTTTGTTCGCAACGACCTTTTCATGTGCAACTGTGAGTTGTGTGCTTGTGTCGGTCAATATTTATAAGGCAGTCGAATTCTGAATTTACTATTCTATTAGCGAACTGTTCTCATATTTTCTTTATGTCTGCAAACCTTTGATATGTTTGTGCACACACAGAATTGAGAGCACAAAAGCGCGCATTCACAGCGAATGCATAGTTTATACATGTGTTTCATGCTTGTTACGGTTGCAGAGAGGATTATGGTTCGCAATCTGAAGCAATGCAGTCACAATTTTTGGACGTTTGTGCGGAACGCAGGATTACCGTACAACAGATGAGAGACACTGGTGCACCGTGCTCTGCTGTCTCAGTGTCTGTGCGTCTCTATTTTCAATTATTCGTTGATCGCTGTTTTAATGCGAGATTGTGTCGACTCACACTGAGTAAACAGCAGGCTTCTGTTCGCATCTTCACACTTCTCGAGTGTGTGTCGAGAGAAGCAGAGGTAGGCTCAATGAGTGTTGCCAGTCAGCAACGAGTGCAGAGAACACGCAGAGCACAGAGATGCACACCGAACACCGATATAGCACACACCGCATTAAATCCTCTCGGAAATGAAGGCGGCCCTCAAATCCTATGGGAATGAATGTATAACAGACTCGCAGAACATACGCTGTACGCTGCGATGCTTTACTTTCTTTGTGTGTTTGCATCAAAAGCGAGGAAAGAGTGGCTTTACGCAATGGAGATGGAAACAAGCGATAGACGCGATACTACCAGAACAACAGAAGCAATACAAGCAATAGAAGCGCACATAAGAGAAGCATGCAAACTTCTCTAACTTTATTTGCGAACTGCACAATGAACGGTTAAAACAAACTCTTCTCAGCAAAGAAGCCGAGCGGCAAAGAACATTTAGGTTTGTTAAATATTGTTTCGCCTCTGTAACCTCTGTAACGTGACTCATGAGTCCGCGAGTCCCTAATCCCGGCATTGGTTATACACAGTGGTTTATCAGCGACGGACCAGCTTTCAGTTCTGGTGAGCCTCGATTCTCCGCTTCGGGAACTGGGGACTCACTCACTGCTCACTGCTAATGGATGGATTATTATTTTCCATTTGTTCGTTGAGTCGCGGAATCGCTGAAAGAAGAGAAGCGAACTGCGAACAACGACCAACAGCGAGAGCATCGCAGGATGTGTGCTTTGCTTTGCTTTGCCTTCTCATCGTTCAGTTTATCACTGCTTTTCAAGAGAATAGAGAATAGCGGATATTTTCGATAAATAATGAGCTTTATAACAACTATACTGTAACAACATATTTACTTTTTTGCTTTCTTTTTTAATCTTATTACACACTTGTTCCAAAAATGCATCTCTCGGGTTTCGCTGCGATTTGAACGCGTAATTAAATTAAAATATGGAAATACGGACGCAGAGTGTGCGACCGTTTGCGCTGGGGTCATCGCGATCGCACACATTTCATTTATCAAAGTTACACACTGTCTCTGTCTGTCTTCTGGAAGCCCGCAGTGAATAGAGACTCACGGGGAAAGGCTCATTTCGAGTTCGTTTTTCAACGTTCTTCGCCGTAAATCGAATTTGAAGTCCTAACAACGTTCATCGCTAATGGGAACACGATCGCACACAGACTGAGATGTTGCGCTCAATGCTGCTATTGCGATGGGGGACTGAATGCAGTGAATACGCTGAGCTCGCAGTGCATCCTCCGCATCCTTGCTCTTGATGTGAATGTGCCTGAGGCGATTCGTTTTCGTGCATCTCTCGACAAACAGAAGAAGTTATGAAAAATTAGTTTGATTAGCTGTGATTTCGAGAGAGCAGAGAACTTGTTCCGCCAGTGTCTCGATGACAGAGGAAGAATCGCTTCTTTACTCTTTGTTTCGTTGTTTACATCTTAAAAGCAAAAAAAGAAACACAAAGTAAAGGAAAGCAGTTTCATTTATCATTTTCAGGTCGAATCGGGTTTATATGTGAAACAGTTGCATCTCGAGTCGGGAGAGTGTCTGAAAGCGAGTGTATCTTCGCTTCTTTCGCAGCTAAAGAGGAAGCAATCGATTCATTGAATAGGAATCGCATTCAGTCTCAGAGCGTATGCAGAAATCGCGAACAAACTCTTATACAGGGAATGTGTTGCGCTTGAAACCATTTCGTGTTTCAGTAGTGTTCATTTTTCATCTTTACACGTTTAAAGGATTCTAAATGAAGGAAAACTGAGTTCTCGACGCAATGAAAGAGCGAATTTCAGAACCCTTAAGGTTTGAGCTGCGAAACGGTGAATAATGTCTTTTCGACTATATTTTGATCTCAAGAAGAATCGTACGAATAAAGCAAATCTTTTTTAACTCTCTCGGCGCAAAAGTGGAAAAGTGATGGTCTCTGTGATTGTTACGTGTGTTCAGGCAAACGTTCGGAACGTGTAAATGTATGCAAACGCTTCATAAGATTCACAAACGACAAAAATGTTTTTTAATGACGACAGCGATAGTCGGAAACCACTTTCGCAGCGTTCGCAACGTTGCGTGTGTTTCGTTGTTTCGTAATTAGAAATATTATATTTAAGCGGTTTTAGGCTTTGCACAGTTTGCAGGCAACGACTGTTTCGGCATTCAGTGAACTGCGACTCGGCGATGTGCCGTTTGCACGGAAAGCAGGTGTCACTCGCAATATGCGAAACACTTCGCAAATTATTTAAACTTATGTAAGCCTTAATCTTTTTAAAAATTATCCTCACTCGACTGTAAAGGTTAGTCGCGTTCACGGATCCAGTGAGCAGTCAGTACTCGACTGCGAAAGGAGTGAACCGACGGTCTTCTCTGTCGAACGTTCTCTGTGTTCATTGCCGGTTAGCAGTCACCGAACATTATCATTGCGTTCGCACAGCTGTCGGAATATTAGTTTCACTAAACTTTGCTGCGCTCATCATTCAAGACATAGTTTATGTTGCTTTACTCAGGCACCAAATATATAAACATCGCCTGTCTCCGCGTTACTGCGTTTTACTGCGTTTACGGCATTTAAGGACGAATCGTGACAATAAAATATAATTAAACGCGCGGTTCATGTGCGCTGCGCCCGTTGCCGGATTGAATACGTTTGCAAACAAATAAATATATTTCTAGTGTTTCATTGACGAGCAAAGAACGCTCTTCTATTTATGCTTTTCAGAGATTGCATCCGAAGCAAACGCTGCACATTCATTCTGCGAGTGTTTCCCTCCCATTTGTCGCATTTCATTCAAAATATGCTTGAAAAGTTCGGGGACACATTCGGTGTCGAATGCAATATCGCCACTCGAATGCACTTCCAATATTCTGACCAGCAAAATTTTCAATAATAAAATAGCGTTCACCTTTTTTTATATTGAAAAACACCGCCTTTTTCTCGCTTTTAAATGTGTGCGATAAAACTTTTTTAAAAGGCGTTCGCAATGCAACGAATATCGCAAGAAACGAACACGTAGAAGTGTAAGTTTGCAACAAGCAATCAATACAATTCATACGTTTCATAATTTCAGTGTTCACCGCACAAATATGCACACTGCTTAACGTTCACAATGTTCACAATGCATCTGCTGCGACGTCTTCTCCACAAAACCATCCGCGAAGTGCTTTACTTGCTTTACTGTGTACTTGCTCTGCAACCAAACTTCTGTTTGCTCAACACTTACAAAAGTGCTCTTTTCTACTCTTCTTCACTATTTTAAAGAAAACATAATTCAGCTTCTTTTCGACGACGACAATTATACAATCAAATCACCATTTAAAGCGCCTAAATTGCTTCGCATTCACAACGACAGCGAAATGCGTCTTCCGAAACAAATGAATGCCAATGAACTTTTGGCCACAATTACGCGTTTTCGTTGTTTTTTCAATTTCTTTCTTTTCTTTGTCCAAATGTCTCGAAAAGTCATCGTTCTGTGCACACAAAGTGGACGAGAAATTAGTACGAAATTCATTATTAATAGTGGTTTCGAGACTCAATGAGAAGAATGTATTTTGTTGGACGAAAACGCGAATTTGAGAACATTTGAAAGCGAAGTTCATTCACAAATTGAAATCAATGTCATTTTGTCAAATGTTTTCTAATGCAATTTTGCAGCTTTTTCAGCAAAAGTAAGGAAATGACAAAAGCTCGAAAATGTTTATCATGTGTTTTGAGTTGTATTTTGTATTCGATGCACAAAAAGTAAATAAGAGCGAAAAATAAGAAAACATGTCGTAATGCGAATTATGAGCCATTTGTGTAATTCATAATTGCTTTAATTACGGTTCACAAGTAAATGTAATCGCAATAATAAGCGTACACTATTGAGAAGTACAACTTTTTTAAAGTGTCCATCAGGCTTAACGCGAATGGCGAGTAATTGTGTGCACTTATTTCACTTATTTTTTAACGTCTCAAATAATTGTGCGGTTTTACACAAAAATGTTTACTTGCGAACGTTTTTGTTTCGCGAACCGTTATTAAACTTTTTTAACGGTTACTAAAAATAGTGTGCCTAATATCATTGTTTTTGCGAAATAAGTTTTATGGTTGCGATTACAATGCTTAATTAATGCTTTCATTAAGTAATTTGGTTGCCAACGAAAAGCCACTTTAACTTATATAATGCAACACTCGAAAAATTCTTTTTCTTATTCACTTTCGGCACTGTTTCAATAAAAAATATACTTTTTCAAAATTTTCGACTTAATTTAATTACGCATTTAACAATCTATTCGTTTTGTTAACGTTTTCAGAACTGTTATTCGCAATTAAAAGCAATTCCCAAAGAATCGCATGCGACTCACTGTTTCGCAAGCATTTTCTGTTTTCATAACAACTGCGAGCAAAAAAAGCGATGAACGACGAAATTTGAGAAGCAAGGAAAAAAATGAATTATTAACGGAAGTATAATATTTTATATTCGCAATCGTTTCTTACTTCGAATGCATTGATTCTGTAAGCAGTGTTCGACAAGGAAAACAAGTGTAACTCAATTTCACAAACATTAATCAATCGTCGAATTCATTTCATACTAGTTTTGCTTATCGAAAGTGAAGCTGAATTCGCAGCGATCACTTAACAACTCATCGAATAATGTTCTGTTGACGAATGTGCGCTCGTTGAACTTTTCAAACGTGAAATGAATTGTGTAATTAAATTGATTTTGTGGTCGAATCCACAGAAAAGCCAATTAACGCAGAAATGAAGAAATACAATTGTTTTTCAAAATCAATTATTCCCGTTTGTCGCATTCAATTTTCACATTTTATTTGGTCGACGACTGTAAACACAATTTTTACTATTTATATGGCGTAGAAAATATGCCATAAAAAGATTTACAAACATCACGTCACGTTCAAGTGCCGTATTGCTCATTGTATTGACTGCAATTCATAATTTTATTAATACACAATTATTTTCGTTTACACTTCGTGATGAAAATACAATTTGTTTGAATTGCAAAAAAATGTTTGCCAATTCGATTGCGTTTCGAATGAATGCGAACAACTTATTGAATGAAAACATAATTTATTTGATGCGTTTCTGATTTAATTTGTTTAATTACTTTTATTTAAATGTGAAACTTGTGCACAGGCAACTAACTGTGCAACACAAAAGTGGCATTCGCATTGAATTTACACACACATTGTTTGTATGTTCCATAAAAAGTTTTTTGAGCACATTTTCACTTTTCACGTCTAGCTGCGAACAAAACAATGCAATAGATTCAATATCTTTACACAAGTTTATAGAGAATTATTTAAAACATAAAACAAATTTCGCTGTTTAAATCATAAAATATGATTTCATGAAAACTTACTGAAAATTGAAAAATTTTTCGTCTCGTTTTCTTTATTCATTCGCAACACTCGACGTTTCAAAGTTTGAAACACATCGAATAGAAATCAGTCGATCTGTGCAAATATAAAAAGTATATTTTGCTACTCAGTTATTGAATTACTCTAACAAACATATGTTTAAGATTTGCGACACGAAGAACAGATTTTGAGCAAAAATTTTGCTTCTTCGCAATTCACATTGTTTGAAGCAATTTTAGAATAAATTTTTTCAAAACTGTTGCTTCATACTTTTGTTCTATTTCTGTGAGCATTAATGTTTGAAATTCGTTTTCAGTCTGAAGAATTTTCAAATTTACGAAATTGAACACAAAAATGATACTAAATTTACCAGAACAACGTTTGAATACAAATGTCTTGTATTGTTTATTGTTTACTGTCGCATTTCTTTGAAAATGTTTTAATTGTGGATAAAATGAAAATTATACAACGAAAGTAACATAATGGTTTTGCAAATGGGGTTGAATTTTAAAGTACATGGATAGCATACAGAGTAGAGAAAAGAAAAATGATTCTTCATTTTGATGAACATTAAATTGCAACACTGTTTGCACCGCTGAACAATGAATAGTTGAATGTAAGCGATGTTCGCAGCAGAAACGATGAAATGCGCGAATCGAAAGTAAAACATTGCTGTGATGATGAGTGCCGGAAACTGAGATATTTGTGTTCTTTCAGATCAAGTTTATGAACGTTCGGCAAACTGCAAACACGCCAGTTGACAATTTGACCCGAAATTAGTGTTCGGCCTTATTTCGCAGCGATAAGCATTTGCGGCGTAAAAGAGGAGAAAGTGAATGTTTGGCGAAGAATCTATAAGAGGTTTAAAGCGGTGCGCGATGTGTGCCATTAGTTCACATTACGCGACGGAGACGAGTGAAAACACAGAGACTGAAATTGGCGTTTCGAGTACGAATTCCCTGCTCAACGCAAACCTTAAATGCAGTCTCTTTTCTGGCTCGCAGTTAATGCAAAAAGAGATCTCGAAATGAAGTAACGTTGCGTTGCAACATCAATACCCTTTAAATCAAACTTTTATCAAAATTTGATTTCCATTGATTTTTATGCGCCCGAAAATTTTCGTTCAACATTTTCGAGCAAACGTTGCTCGAACAAAAAAAAAACAGTGCAAGCAGTGTTTGTATTTTGAAAACTTTTGAAAGCGTGTAAAACCGAAGGAAATAAACGAGTGTTGCAACGATAAGTATTGCATTTTTTGCAAAGACTAAAAGGCAAAATTGACAGCAATTTCTCTCTCGTCTCAAAGCAAATAAACAGAAAAGTAGGCGATTTGAAATGCTTTTTAAGTCAAAGAAGCGCACGTTTTCAGTGACCGTTCAATGCACGACTGGCACACTGTTTGCGTTCAAGAATCTCAATCACAGCCATTCATTGAATTCAATTTTTAAAGAAGTGCTTTTTTGTCGGTGAAACTGATTCCGATTCGCTTTCGAAACGAAACGCAACTTTGCTTTCGCGTAGTTTGTCATTTTAATTGCATTTGCAATCAATTTTGAGAAGCATATCGAAAAGAGCGCAACGCGTGAGCAGCAATCGAGTTGTTTGTGTTCAGAACATTTCTCTGTAAAGATTGTTGCAAAACGCAAGTCTCGGTTAAAATTTCGGTTAACGTTTACTTGCACACATTACAATAAAAAATGAGTCGGGTTATACACTCGATTCGCTCGATTGCCGCATTCTTTGTTCGCCGTTCTTTCTGAAAACACATTTTGCGCTCACAAATTAAGAAGTTTCTCTTTGAAATAATTAAACATCCGTAAAAGAAAGCTGTGTTTGCATTTCAACAAACTTTCTTAGTTTTTGTGTTCTAATCGAGACATGCGATGCAAGAAGAAGAGTGCATTCGCAGTCGAACGTTGGTCGCTGTTAGTTTGCTCGTCAATCGATTGTGCGTTCAAATTTTTAATTTCGTCTCAATTCGTGTTCGCAATCACAGAATTGTGTGTGTGCTGTGTTTGTGTGTGCTCGTCTGAAACAAGTAAATTGTAACAGCAAATCGCGGACTGCATTCGTTGTGTGTGTAATGATGTGAATGTAATGAGCTTGTAATGTACTCGTAACACCACTCGTTTGGTATCGCGTTTAATAAAGTTGACAAGAAAATGAAAACGCATGAAATATTGAAGCTTTCGCAGCAACCGTTTTTGCAGCCAAAAAAGCGTTTTATCGCACCTTTCGAAACAATGCGGTTCTCAGTGAGATGGCAAGCAAGCAAAGCACACTCATTGTTCACCAATTGCAGCATCGCTTTAATAACCGCTTCAATTTGCTTGGAACACATTTTCGTCGCTTTTTTCACAAATATTCTTGTTTCACGCAAATATTTAAATGAACGCATTTTGCACAGTTTTGTCACAAAATAATGAAACTGTGAATTAGTTGAACATCGAAATTCATTTTTTCGTTCACTCAACGTTTAATTATTTCCAAAATTTTGTTCTTTGCGTTTCGAAGCAAAAAATTGAGCTTCAGTAATGTGAATAAAGTTCGTTATTACGCTTCAGTTTTCAGTTTTGCTTCTTTACGATTGTTTTTCGTCCATAAAATATATGAATAATATTTATGCGTGAAACGTCGTAAAGCTCAAATTTTCTGTTCATTAGCGACAAATGCGAACAAAATTGCAGTTCGATTCTTGCAGAAACACTTGAAACACAGCGAATGTTGTTGCAATGTTGCTGAAATGTTGTCGCACGTTTACAGTATTCTCGTTCTTCTCGCTTTCAGACTCATTTTAATTGATTCCCAGTTTTCGCGACATTTTCGTTGATCGCAAATACTTTTGTTTTCTCTTTTAAACGTATTTCAATTGAAATGGAAACGTTTTCGACAATAAATGAGACAAAATGTAATGTATGAAAAGTCGCAAAAAAGCAAACTGAAAATCGAAAGTGAATGAAAAGTTGCCTGAAAACATGGCTTCGACCATTGAACGAGTGATGCGAACATTTACTCACAATTTTGTTCGCTTTCGAACGCAAAGGAGAAACGATTTAAATTAATAATTGATTTTATTGACATAAGAACAGTGTTTTTTACTCTTGTCGACGTGAACCAGAATGGCGAACTTTTTCGGTAACCAATAATTTGAATGTTGGTTTAGCAGTCGATGAGTTCGCTATTTGTGACACGAAATTACGGTTTGCAAACTTTGCGAAACAGTCTCCATCCGAGAATTGCTCGCGAAATATCTTTGCACTCTTTTTTACGAGGAAGAAGTGTTTGTTTTTTGAGGTCAATTATAGGTCATCGCTCGAAATCGAGTTTATATAACAATACAGTAACCATTGAGTAGTTATTCAGTGAACAGCGAGTAACGATGCTTCCGTCGCTGTGTATGTAATTTACAGACAATATTCGCGAATGGAAACGCATAAAAAAGCAAATTCAAATGCACACCGAATATGTTTTAATAATGGACCACCGAATGAGTTGAGAACCTTGTTTATACTCACCGCAACTATCCGCAACACTTTAAAGTGGTAAAAAAGCAACGTTCTCTTATTTCGATAAGAAAACATTTCTTGAAAGGTGGTTAACAGTGGAGAACAATAAAATAAGACTTTCATTTTACTTTAAAACAAATGTAATTTTCACAGCTTTCAAATACAATACGCGTATACAGTGTACACATACAGTGTATATATACGAGTGTATTCTCGAATGTATATTGCGTTGCGATGCATCCGTATTACCTTTCGCAATGTTTCCAATGCGTGCTTCGAAATCGAAACAGTTCGTCAGACAAAACGCGGTTTCGTTTCAAGAATAATGCACTTTCTTTTCGATGAACACACACACTGCTATAAAAAAGCGAAAGAAACAAACAAACAATTTTCTTAAAGGTTTGTTTGAAAAGATTGTGTAATCAAAATACGGTTTTCGGTTCAATACTGACGAATAATATCTCTGCAAATTTTGTAGCATTTTATAAGAAGCCAAAGTTAAACGCATTTTACACTGGCAACAGAAAATTATTGGATTCGGTAAGCATTTCTCTATGTCTGTGTGTGCACACTTTTTATTACTTTAGTTGAAAGTGAGCAAAATGCAAAATTTTGCGTAAAAACATTTTTGCTTTTTTATCCATCGTTTCATTTCATCGTGTTTATCGTTGCGTTGTCGCATAATTGTGAACGCAATGAATCACTTAAAATTAAATGATTAAGAAAAACGAATGTATGCCATTGAAATGATAGAATGCATTTCGAAGCAAAGGTTTAATGATCTCTGTGTTGTTACGAGTAAATTACGCCGAACACACTCGACACAAGCCTCGTCGACCATTCATTTCGTTTTCGTTTGAAAAAGCAAAATTGGAAGCAAAATTTTTGAGGAACGCACCAATTTGTTTTCACTCAATCGAATCATTTTCTTTTGTTTTCGATTAAATATGTTCCAAATGCTGAGAATTGCTCTCTTTAACTGAAATTAACTGACTTCTGTCCGAACGCTTGTGCCAACACTGCAAACGATGTGCAAATAAATTGCATTTCGATCACAGTCGTGGAGGTGTGAAAAATTTTTTCATTTACTTTTTGGAAAAGTAATTGAATGCACTATATTTTATGCATGAGTCGACAATTGACGAAACGGTGCGGAGTTAAATTTCCGACTTCGTTATGAATGTGAGGAAATAACGCTAATATTTATTATTAACTAATATTTATAACGGTGAAGTGAGCTGTGGATTTGTTTGTGAAGTAAAAAACGGAAATGAAAAGCTAATTGCGCGTTTAGCGATTAGCGATTACCTCGATGTGCGGCCAACAATTGGCTGCTGCAAAAAGGGTGAATTAAGCGAGACTTCCGAAAGTGACGGCAACATCGAGAATCAAGCATCACGCGAAATGAAGCAAATGATTATTTTCTTGCAACTAATGGTCGTTGTTTGCGAGATGCAATCGTAATTCACACTTTATTAATCATAACATTGACACAATATTCGACAATATTCGTCACTCGCAGTGTTATTTTAATTATACACGCCGTTCGAGCCGAGTTCTGTTCGAATCGCATTGCTCGACAAATTGCTTCTGGTCGCAATATTCGCAATAAAAGCTTTGGCGAGAAAATCGTAGTACACTGCTGTTCGGTTCGCAAAAATATCATATATTGATTTTGTGAGTGATAACGGCTCATTTCTTATTGTTTTCATCCGAAACCAGCGATCTCAGCATTACTGTCGAGCAGTCACTCGAAAGCTATTCTTTTCCTGCTTTTATCCTCGTTTAAAATGCACACCGAATTTGAATACGCAATTAAAATGGTTTGACGTGTGACGCGTCTCACGGTTCTCAGTATCAAAAGGCTCCACAAGGCTCCCCCTCCACAAACAGACCATCCATTTTAGCGAGAAAATGAATCGAAATGAATTGAACGCATTGAACTCGCTTGCCATTGTGGAGCATAAGTGTGCGTCAATCGAGTGCCGGCTTTCACATCGAACGCTTTAGATTCATTCCGCTCGCAGCACACAAAAGAATGGCACAGAAATGTGGTGTCGTCATGATTGCCAACGAAATGTGGACATAAAGCGAAAGGATATTATTTAATAAAGATTTGCGTTTTGAAGAGCGATGAAAGTGAAAGCATGGATGCGTCGCCTGCAGAAATGAAGTTACGAAAGGAAAGAATCGAGCAGAAATCGTGACAAATTTGGATTATAAAAGAATTTCTTATTTTGCGAACAAAAAGCGTGCGATATGTTTATTCGCGGTTATACGTTTGTTATAACAGTTCGTTTTATTCGAGTTGACACGTAAATGGATGGAAACATTCGCGAAGCGTTTTGGTTAAAATCGACGACCAACTCGAACCTGGTGCTCGCAGTACACTTGTGCCTCCCCGTCGCTTACTTACGTTGAGCTGCGTTTTCAGAAAGCATTGCAGTCAAAAGAGTAGTTTCGCCAAAAAATAATTCGAAATGACAGTCGAGTGACAAATATTATCTGCTCTTTGTTGCATGCATTCTGTGCTGGCACAGAAACAGACATCGATTGCTGCGTTGCGTATCGAAGTGTGTATATATTTCGTAATTTGTTCGCGCGACAAAATCTAGTCTTAAACACACAGCATGTGTTGCATCTTTTGACGAACTTTTTTCGCTGAAATCTTCAACAAGAAATAATATGTGAGTTTTGGAAGCTTATTGATCGCTGCGTGCGCCTGATGCATCCGAAGTGTGGTCATCTCGAAGATGATGTGCAGTGCGATGCGAACGAACGTCCGATTTGATTTCGAAATGTTAGCCTTTCGAACGACAGCTGCTTTGAAAACGAGTACATTTGACAGCGAATGTTGCGAATGTTTCGCTGCTCGTTCGTCACGTTTCCATTGGAAGCAAGAATAAGTTTCGGTTTGAAAATATTTGGATAAAGTTCTATTAAAGTTCGCTTTCAGTGTGAATTGAAACCACGGAAACTTGTAGAAACTGTTCTCATTCTATTCGATAATTGATTTTTAAGTCTATGTCTTTCCTATTTCTTGATAGAGTTACAAAACCCGAGAGATTCGATTCCATCTCCTCTCCAAACTTACAGTTGACATTTTACAAACTCACTGCTATTGCTTAGTAATTATAATAAAATTCCTTCTTTACATGTTTTACATTTTAAATTCGCTTCTTTTTACACTATATTTGCTCTTAATTTATTATGAGCGAAAAAAGTCGCTCAAACATTTCTGTGCACTCATTATTTAATTAAATAAGAATAAACTCAAGTTTGCCGCAAAGCTCTCGGTTGCTGTTTGTTAATACACACCATTGATCGATACATTCAAGATCACTGCCGAAAAAAGGTTATGACTCGCAGCTTTACATCGCTTCCCGAGGGATGCAACTATCGATTTAATTGTTAATTCTTGCTTATGCTTTGCATGCATTCGCATCACTTGTTCGCGTTCCGAAACGAGTGTCAAAAATAGTGAAACAGTGATGAGCGGTGATCAGGCAACGATGCTCGCTGATGCGACGATGAGCACTGCTCAAAAAAGACTGCAGAGAAGTGAACTGCGAGCAATGAGAGCGAAATGAAGATTGGTGTGCAGTTTAACTTGCCTTTCAAAGTTTTGATTTCGATTCACAAGTGTTGCGAATTGAACGAAATGCAAGCAATAAGGCAAAAAGCCTTTGGCAAATCAACATTGAAGCATCGAACATCAACTCTTCCAATGCATACATACACAGTCCCACAAGGATGTGATTTGTACAGTCTTCAACACGGGAAAGCACTCACTCTTTGCGGCTCCTCTGAGGCCGTAAATGTATTATGTGACGACTCAAATATGGTCCAAATCTGCATAAACTGTGCAAATGTGTGTACATTCGGCTGTGCTCTCCGCATTCACTAATAAAGCAGAGCACAGGTCAAATATTTGATTCATCAAAAGTCGCCTTGGTAACTGGTTATTGGATGCTGGTTACTGCACACTTATTCTCTGCTTACTCGACTGGTTAGCGCTTAACGCGGACTCGACTCGCAAATAATTGTTCGCAATTAAAACGGTCGCCGGCGATCACACCGCGGGTCTGCCTTTTCATGCGGGATACGTTCAATTAAAGTGCAAAGCAATGATTAGCTTTTGTTGCAGCGATGGCCAGTGTTGCAATCAGTCGAGTGAAACAAACGGATGCACGGCTGCACGACGTAAGCTGTAAGGATGCAAGATGCGAGCATGTAAGGTGCTGTTGCTATAACAACCCTGAAGAATGATCACAAACCGTTGAGAGTATATTATGGCTAGAAATGTATGAGAAAAGATCGTGTTGCTTCCCACTTCGGGATTTTGTGAGGTTTTCTTTCTTTTGTCTGTTTCTCATTTTTTCAGTGAAACATTGCAACACTAAATAAACTCGAGTATATAAACATTTAGAATAACGATCAACCATAACCTTTAATGGTTATATTCCCCTCAAATAACACAGTGCACACACAATAGATTCGAGTGCATCGCTGTGTTGCAGAGAGCAGAGAAAGTGGCGAGTCGAACAGTGCAACGATTGAAAGGTAAATACATTGAAATGTCGGAAACAGAGAAATAGTGGTCAACGACGAATCGCTGCTATAAACAGTGTACACTGCAAAGATGGTGGAGTTGAAGCAAAGCAACTTTATTTATAAGAAAATGTGGCTTGTTTTCTGGCCTTTCTCTGGTTTAGTGAACAAAATCCAATTTTCTTGGCGCTGGCTTTCTCTGATTTTTAGTCAAAGCCACAAAAAGCTTGAGCAGCAAAAAAGTTTACTATGCGTTATACTGCGTTATAAAGGATCTATATACGCTCGAATCGCGAAATATATTTCGCTGCTCTCCCAGAAATCAAAAAAGATGATATTTGTGCTCAGACAAGCGAGAAAACGCACTCCTTTCGACTCCTTTCGGCATCTTTGTCACCTTTAATGTGCACCGAGTCTTTAGCATATCATTTCATTCGAACTAAATTACTTTTCGCGCATATTGTCGCCAGGCAAATGTACAGCGAATGCAAGCCTCGTGTGCCATTTCATACCGATTTATCGGTTCAATAATATATTCGAAGACATATTCATACATTAGGCAACAAATAGGCATCCTTAACACATACGCGTAATACATATTGCATTCTTCGAATTGTTAGCTGTGCACATACATTTCTCATTACAATCTTAGCTCTCTGCGGCGACGAACAGTCATCGCGTTAATATTAAACGCAAAATCGGATGCAATCCGCAGTGCAGTCTCAGCGAACAATGCAAATATTTGATCGCGCGTTTTGTCAAAGAAAGATAGTAACAGATAGTAACCATTTTATATACACTCGCCTCTGTCGCCGCACTCTCCAACTTTTATGCATCAATTCAATCTCATTTAATCTCTCGTTTATATGTTACCTATACTTTGTGTGCACAATGCGTCTCTGTACCAAATTCGCTTCTCGACTCCTCTCACTAAAAGCGATAACAGAAATACGATTGTTTTCAATTTATGTCCTTATTTCCTGCGCTAATCTCCAGAAAACGCAAGTCTGTGTGGTGTGTGCCATGTATTCGTCAAGAAGCGAAATGTACGCCCAGCGTTTCACCGCTCGGCTAATTCTCGCAATTACACGACTTCCTCTTCTCTTTGCTTTCGTGACTTTTAAACTGCTGCCGACACGTTTCCATGTTTTCATGCTACCATTGCGAACGCAGCATTTCTTGCAAAACGCCACAAAAACAATACGATTCAATAAGACTGGAGAAGAGTGAGAGTAGCAGAAGCTGAGAAGAAGGAAAACAGCTAAAACAGTGAAGCAGTAGTGTACTCCAAACAAAAGAGTGCAGCAATCGAATGAATCCTCGAATCATACTTTCCTGCAAATCGCGAGCGAACAGAAGCGAGGGTCAATTTCGCGAAATGTGGTCGCAAATGTTCATCGAAACTGTCGGTCGTTCTCTGCGAGAATCAAGCTTTTCTTCGTTCTTTACAGTCTGAAAAGAAAAAGCAATTAACTTTGAAACCTCTTCGTTGAAAAAAGTAGACAGACTTTCGTTTTTACTTGAATGCGTATCTTTTCAAATGGAGAGTTACTCTTACAATGGAAACAATGCTGTTTCTCACTGAAAGAGACGAATTTATCCACTTTATAAAAGGTGCACAACGACAGATTGCGAACCTGACTTTTTAATTATTGCTACCAATTACAAATTGCGAAAGATTGGTTTTCGCTCGTTATTTACTTTTCAAGCGATGCCGTGTCGAAGATGAAAATACAAATTTGTCATAACTTTCTTGGAAAGCTGTTTTTTGCAGCGAAAACAGATTCAAATCGAAGCAACAAAGAGTGACATATTTTTATAAAGCAACAAAATATGTTCACAAACTTTGTGGACAGAATTTTTAGCGAGATTTTAATTTTGCAGAAAAGCTTTTGTAAAAAGCATAATTGTAATTCGCCATGTTTCTGCAGTTTCTTTGCTTTCCTTAAAAAGTGATAAATTTATGGAAAGGATTTTCAATGTTTTTGTTTTTATTACGAATTTAGGCTCTATTTTCAAGATTTACAAAATGTATTCACGAAAAAAACGTTTCTCTTGAATAACAAAAATATATGAAAATTAGGGCTTAAAATGCACTTACAATTCACTAAAAAGTCTTCTTTGCGGTGTTTTTATTATCACAATTTGGTAATGAGGCAAAAATGAAGATTACTGCAGTTAAGATTCAGTCTAAACTAGACTGATGAACAAATATTCGGCAACTGTATTCGCACTCTTCTAAGGCTTCATTTTTGCCAATTGCAGTGAAAGCAGAAGAGACTGTTTTCGAGAAAATGTTAATTCGTTGGCATTCGTTGTTGAGCACGAATGCAGATTTGGTTCGCATCGCAATTCTCGTTATATTTGTTTGTCAGAGATGTGACACAATTGCAAATTCCTGGCTTCTTTTGCTTAGAAACTTGTGTAATCGAAAATATGGCGAACATTGGTTTCTACCGAATTATTAATTTCGACATAGTAGAATGCGATGCAAGTGAGAAGCGAAGAACGTCTTCGCTTAATTAAGTTCATATTTTTAATCGCTTACTGTTTTCGTTGCTTTGGCATTGCGTAAAAATGGCTTTTCGCGAAACACAAACAAAGTAATAATTTACAGCGAATGTCTTTATTGATCGCAGGTCGAATCGGCAAATGTTGCAAAACAGAGACGATGTCGTTTAATTGAAGACGTTTGCTGTTTGCTCACATTTTGCACAATCAATTGAGAGCCATTTTGGATTAGAAAACGCAAGCATTGTTAGCTGGTAAATTGCATTTTAGAGTAGTAAACTGTTTTTGTTCGCTGCGTGAATTTAGCTGAGAACAGATTTCATGTTAATTATGAATGCCGAAACTGTACGCAAACTGTTGTGTCGATTGTGCCAACAATAAGATGCATTAATCTCAGGGGTTACCGTTCATAAGTGGATAAGCTTGTAAAGAGAGTTCAGTTTACGTCTTTAATTTTAGATTAAACATGAAAAGACATCGAAAAGGGAAATCAATTTGCCGTGTGTTAACGCTTTAATTTTTTATACACTTCACTTTCAATCGCCAATGTGACCACTGTTGCTGTGTTCACCAATGTCTGACTCCATTTAGGCAATGCATGCGTTTGTTGCCATTTGTAACTCGAGTAAACTCGATCTTCACAAAACAGTGTCTTTTCAGATATTCGACGAAATAACAACAATCGACGAGCAGTCATTCGCCGTCCACTCGATTATCTAAATTCAACAAGAAATTAGCGGTACTCGAAGAGGTGTGTCAAATAATTTATTATCGCTATTCGATCGTTGCTCGCAATCGGAGCATCATTTTTGAAACATGTTTCGAAAGATAAAGATTAATGCGTTGAATTAACGCTGCAAACCGCTGCTTTCCAAACTGCACATTAAACAAATCAACGTTTCAAAAATATTTCAAACTTTTGACCAAATTTTGAAACAACAAACTGATGAAGCGTTGAAAACTGATGTTTATCGGTTCTTGTTTTAAAAATGAACAAAAGTGTTACATAAATGAAATCTATTTTAAATGTAACCTTTTGCAGTGATTTCGTCTTATATTTTCAAGTGCTTAGAATGAAGAACACGTTCCTCAAAGTACTTCATTCACTGATTCGTGTGATTTACAAAACTTTAAAATCGATACATAAATGCAAAATGGGTCAGTATTGAAACGAAATGGCCACATTGAAACGAAAATAAAGTAAAAGTTTGCTTCACTGTTATTTAATTCGCAGCGAAACGAGTGATGAGTTGTGTAACTGTGCTCGTCTTCTAGATAGACTTCAATGGACACACAGCGAACAAAAGGAATCCGATTTGCGGAATGCGACGACTGCGAAGATCAATAATTGAAATCAATTTTTTGTTGTCTTCAATTCAATCTTAAAAAAAGAAGATTTCAAATTTAATTTTCGCGATGTGCCGACGTGTATGAACGCGACACCATTGTACACTTTTCAATTTAATTCGTTTTAGTTTCGATTTTTGCTTTTATAAAATGTAAACTAAATACCACCGCAAAACCAAAGGCCGCAACGCTGCGAAACACTGATATTATTGCGTCTCGAGTTGTCGAGTGTAATATTTCAAATGAGTTTTAATTAATTAAATATTTTCAGTGTTCATTCGCTTTATTCGCCACTTCAATTGTGAAACGTTTCAAATGCTCACCGAACGTTCGAATATTTGTGCTTATTAATTATTGAAGTAATGGAATAGCAACGCAAACCGAAATTATCGAGAAACCAAAAGCATTAAAACATATATATTTCAATTTGCGTTTTTTTGCTGCAAAATTTATTCAAACCTCGTCTCCCGACGACTAAAATAGCTGTGCACTCTTTTTACTCGCATTTCAATTAAAACATTTTTATTGATGCAAAAGAAGCGCACAGAATGTTTCAATAAAAAGCAACGTTTATTTTTATACGTCGCTTCCTTTGCGAAACTGTTTCACTTTTTGAACGCAATTTTCAATAAAGAAACGAATCATTTCATTGCGAAAAGAGTCCGCATTTGAAAACACACGACGCGAAGAGAAGAAACGCTTTTCAAACGAAACCTTCGCGAATGTAAACAAGGCATTCAATGTAATCAGTGAATTATTTCAGTTATCACTTCAAACAAAATGTTCAAATTTCAGCAGCTTTTCAACTGAACATGTCGCGATTGCATAGTACACAAATATGCATAACGAACACTCAATAATTACCGCAGTGTCACTTTCAAGCATGTTCATTTTTGAAATATGAAAATTAGAATTGAAATGCATTTGCAAACCTCAAATTTTTGTTTAAAGTTTGGTTTCGAAATACACTGAAAAAAATTGTAAAGCAATGCATTGTGAAGTGTGTCGAATCTGATCTTGCATCGACGTGATTTCGCATGATTCGCATTCACTGCTTATCCTTTAAAGCCAAACATTGAATACAGGTTATAATTCGTTGTGAAACTTGAAATAAGTTCGCGTTCACATTTTAAACGCGTCGAATTTCAGAACAGAAATCGTATGAATTTGAAAAACTTATAATTCAGCTTTGCTTTCGTCTGAAAGTGTGAAAAGCTTTGCAAATGCTTTATACAAGACTGCAAGTTTCGTGTTTTCGCTGTGAAATTGAGTTATTTCAGCACAAACGGTGACACCTTTTCTAATTTTGCTTTACACTTTTTAATTTTTCTTTTCAACAATTTTGTTTAATATTTCTCTCGGATTACGATTTCAGTTCGCTGTGTTTTGCATTCGAACAAAAATTGAGTGATCTGTGCTCTACGTTCGCTTGTTCGTTGTTCGCTAAAAACAAAGTGATTGCAGTATTGCAGTAATACACGGAAACGAATGTAATTCGATTTTCGAGAACACTATATAAGCGATGCGAGTTTCATAAGCTTTTAGGCGTTTCTTGTGTGTCTGTGTACCTGTCTGTGGACAATGCACTCCAAGTGTACACAATATACACATATTACACTCTCTGTCCGCGCGGTGAGTACACAAGTGTGATTGAGTTGTGTGCGCACTGAGGAAACTGAGTGAAACGCAGAATGCAATCACTGCAGGCAACGAGTACAGCGTTACGCAATCGATGCTAATATCGCATTAAATATGCATAAAATAAGCGAAAAGCGTGAACGCATTCTTTGCACGCTACGCATTACACGCTGTTTACGGCAAAGCGGTAGAAGCTTGCGGCGAGTACCCAATTTCACGATTCACACAAACAGCGCAACATTAGACGAGGGTCAGTAACGACCTCAGGTTTGCTGTTACTTTACTGCTGACACCGCGCAACGAGACGCGATTTAATGCAATTGAATGCTATTGAAAGCGATCGAGAGCGATCCGATCGAACGGTGCACTGTTCACTTGACTGACAGCAAACCGAGCGAACAGTGAACACTGAGATTGCAGAGAATGCAGCAGCCAGCGAACAAAGTGATAGCAGGTATCGAATTCGGTCGAAAATAGAAGCTCAGCTCAGCTTGCAGTTTACATTAAACATTAATTTAAGAGTGACACTCGAACTCAGTTACTCGTTGTTTCGCTGCTTGTCGAATTTGCAAATTACGCGCAAATGAAACGTGTTGCACTGTGCTCGAACATTTTCTAATTTCTCTTTGATTTATGTACTGTCCTGTACAGCAGTGTTCGTTTCGTAATTGAAACAAACTATCTTTTTATCAACTCTCCAGAAACAACTCGCAATGCACACAAGCAGCGCGCTTCACTCACCCACCCAAAGCTTTATTTGCAGTTTCAGTCACGAAACAAGGCCCGAAAAGGACACTAATGACTTCTTTTAAATAAAGTAAACGCACACATACTCGAACAACGATTCGCTTGTCACGACATATCGCCTTTCAATTGCAAAACGCGAATTAAATTGTAACGTTTGTCGTATTTGCGTTCTATTGTTCGAATATTAGACATAATGCGACGAAAGAATAGTAAAAAGGAAGCGATCATTAAATAGTTGACTGAATTACCGAATCGCATTTCAAGCATCAAACAATGTAATAATCATTAATTGCACGAAAACAATTTGACACATTCGAATCGCAAATGATTTGTTGTTAGACACAGAATTGTGGGTTGCGATGAAATACAGAATGTATTCACTCAAATACAACACACGTTAAGCTTCACCTGAAACCGTGTTTTTCGCGAAATCGAGCAAATATTGTAAATTTGCTTTTCAACGTTCACTGTTCGCAAGAATTGAATTCAAAAAATGGGAAAACAACGAACAACGATATTCGGTATATCGAGTATAACAGAGCATCAATTTCGAGTGATGCTCACATTGCACACGAATAGAACATCACTGCGAATGCATATTATCTGCAACTCTTCAACACAACTTTTATGTAAAACAAGTCTCCCTCCAGATTAACATGCATTCGAGGAAAAACATAATTCTAGTTACGCATTATATGCATAAGTATTTGCTTTTACAAATCAAAATATGTTTTACATACATTTCAATATGTTTTCGGTGATTTCATGTTTTCTTTGCCTTTGTTTTTGCATTTCAAAATTAATGCGAATTCGATTGAAAACTGAATACAAAAGTGATCTCACAAAGAGCGTATCTTGCAGCTCATCTCGAAAGCTCTGAATTATTTGTGATTTCACATTTAAATGTGTAATAATTGAAACGAATGCAACGACGGATGCATGCATTGTGAAACATGCGAATGTGAATAACGACGAACTGCCAGCGGCAACGCGAGCGATATTCGTTTGTAATTTAAATATTAAAAAGGCGATGAAAAATGGCGATTTTCCGCGAAAATAAAAAGAAATTAAAACTGTCGTCGAACCGAATGCAGACATTAATCAAAAAGCTTTGTGTTTTTGGTGCGAAAAGTGGAGAAAAGTTGCATCGAAAGCGGAGCGCAACGATTGCTGAGATCGCAACCAAGCGAAGCACACAGAGAAGAGGAAAACAGAACCAGTGCAACGAATACAGTGAAACCTATTTATGATTGTCGCGAAGTCTTCCG
>NCKV01000040.1:0-33197 GCA_003675905.2 Leptotrombidium deliense
ATTGCAGTTGCTTTGCTTTACTCTGCTCTTTTCAGAGCCAGTTTTTTGTATAAACGAGCAGATGTGAGACTCTAAAGCGGACGTTCCCACGGTTCGTAGTCGATATCCATATGCAGCGCACCAACAGGTTCTTTATCTATATTATGCACCTCTTCATACAGACCCGTCATACAACTGTTCACCACCACACTCGACTCCACACATACACAACAACACTCTTCGTTCGTTCGTTCGCTCTCGCTCTCTCGTTCTCTTATACTCGCCTCGCAGTGTAATGAATACAAGTGTTCAACTGCGTATGCGACTCAAATACTAAATGAAATATTATATAGGGCACACTCATTGCATACATATACACTCCATACTCTTTACATTGCATTGCATTACTTAACTCATTGCTAATCATTTCTATATATAGATGTCCACCTCAATATGTCGGCAAATTTTGTCAATTCTTGAATCCGTGTGTATCACAAACGTCGAGATGTCAAAATGGAGGAACATGCATTGTGAACAAATCACATTCAATGACCCAACCATCATTTTCATGTCGATGTCCATTAGGTTATAGTGCATCTTTATGCGAAATTCCATTACCATCTGCATGCGATTCATCACCGTGCGCTAATGGTGCGACATGTCAATTAACAACATCATTACATAATTATACATGTTTATGTTCGAATGGTTTTCGTGGTCCAACATGTAATCTCATTGATCATTGCGCTACGTCTCCGTGTTTAAACGGCGCGTCGTGTTTATCGGACGAAGATTCGTATCAGTGCCATTGTCAACCTGGTTACAATGGAGCAACATGCAGCGAAGATATAAATGAATGTAAAAATGGTGTAATTGTTTATTCATCAAATGAAGCAATACCACAAAGTGCATGTATCCATGGAACATGTTTAAACACTATTGGATCTTATAAATGTAATTGTGAATTTGGTTGGACAGGAAGCAGATGTGAATCTCAGTATGTTCCGTGTAATCCGAATCCATGTCAAAATGATGCTGTATGCATACAAAATTTGGACACTTTAACATATCAATGTCAGTGTCAAGCTGGTTTCACTGGAGTCAATTGTGAATCGAATATCGACGATTGTGGTGGTCACTTATGTCAAAATGGTGGAAAATGTATCGACGGAATTAATAGTTACAGTTGCGAATGTACTTCACAATATAAAGGAACGTATTGTGCGGAAGACGTCGACGAGTGTTCAGTACGACCATCAGTGTGTAAGAATGGAGCGACATGTATCAACACAAATGGTGGATACAATTGTATTTGTGTCAATGGATGGACTGGAAAGAATTGTTCCGAAAATGTTGATGATTGCGCTGCCGCTGCATGTTTCAACGGTGCAACGTGTCACGATCGAGTTGGTGCGTTTTATTGTGAATGTCCACCAGGAAAAACTGGTCTATTGTGTCATCTCGATGATGCGTGCACTTCGAATCCGTGTCACGATGCAGCTATTTGTGATACTTCCGTTGTCGATGGAACCTATATTTGTTCATGTCCGCAAGGATTTAAAGGCGTTGATTGTACAGACGACATCAATGAATGCGAAATCGGCGAATCTCCTTGCGAACACGGAGGAACCTGCGTCAATACACCTGGTTCATTTAGATGCGATTGTGTCACTGGTTTCACTGGTCCTCGTTGCGAAATTAATATCAATGAATGCGATTCATCGCCTTGTCTAAATGACGGAACATGTTTAGATGAACGTGGCGGATATCGTTGTGTTTGTATGCCTGGTTACACGGGAAGCAGATGTGAAATCGATATCGACGAATGCCAACCGAATCCATGTCGAAACGGTATTTGTAGTGATCTAATCAACGGATATCGATGTCTATGTCCCGCTGGTTTTACTGGTCCTAAGTGCGAAGTAAACGAAGATGAATGTTACTCGAATCCATGTTTAAACAATGGAAAATGTATTGATAATGTTGCATCGTTTTCATGTATTTGTCAACGAGGATTCACTGGTCATACATGTGAAATTAATATTAACGAATGTGCATCAAATCCATGTCATCATGGAAATTGTGTTGATTTAGTGAATTCGTTCGTCTGCAGCTGTCATCCTGGATACACTGGTTAGTTTCTTATTTAGTATTTCTTATTTAATTGATTGTAATTTTGTTGATTAGGAATCTATTGTCAAACACAAATCAATGAATGTTACTCAAATCCATGTATGTATGGTGGAACGTGTAAAGATCATGTCAATGGATATGAATGTGAGTGTCCCACTGGAACTAGTGGTCAACGTTGTGAATACAATGTTAACGAATGTTGGAGTAATCCATGTCGCAATGGTGCTACTTGTCATGATAAAATCAATGCATATGTAAGTCCACTATTGTATATGTTTAATTTACTTCATGATGAATTTTATAGGCATGTGAATGTGCACCTGGTTTCACTGGCACAAATTGTGAGATAGATATCGACGAATGTGCATCGAGTCCGTGCGCTAACGGAGGAACATGTCACGATTTAGTGAATGGTTATAGATGCAGCTGTCCGAAAGGGTTTTACGATTCGAGATGTTTCAGTGATGTCAGTGAATGTCAATCGATGCCTTGTGTTAATGGAGGATCATGTACTGATTACTTTAATTCATATACGTGTACATGTCTTCCTGGTTTCACTGGTCAGAATTGTCAAAACAACATCAACGATTGTGCACAAAATCCATGTTTGCATGGTGGAACGTGTGTCGATCTTGTGAATCAATTCTATTGCATCTGTCAAGAAGGTTACTACGGACACGATTGTTCACATCGACAACGAATTCCTGGTAATTCGTCTGTCATTGATTTGTGCTCGAGACATGAATGCGAGAAGAAATCTGGAAACAATCAATGTAATGAAGAATGTAACTCAATGTTCTGTAAGTTCGATGGTGGCGATTGTTTACTCGGATTTCATAAGAATCCATGGAAGAATTGTTCAAAAGCAACATTCTGTTGGTCAGCGTTCGGAGATGGAAAATGTGATGAAATTTGTAATTACAAAGAATGTTTATTCGATGGATTCGATTGCGCATCAAATGCACCAAAACGTAATCAATGTAACGATGTCTACGATTCATTTTGTTTGAAGAATTACGCTAATGGAATATGTGATTACGGTTGTAATACAGCAGAATGTGCATGGGATGGATTAGATTGTGAACCTAAGAAAGCGTCCAGTGAAATAGATGCGAAAGGTGTTCTCATTGTCACTGTTGACATACCCATTAGTGTAGTCATGGGTAAATCTGAAGATCATGTTCTACTTACTTCATTTCTAAGAGATTTAAGTTTAATCGTTGGAACCACTCTTAGAATTAAACTCAACGAACGTGGACAACAAATGATGAGATCAATTAAAGGAGAAAGTGGTGCTGATTGGATTGAATTAACATTAATCGCTGATAACAGAAGATGTTACAAAGATTGTTTCGATAATACTTTTGATATCGCTTCATTTCTTGCGGCATCTGAAACAAGAAGAAAAACTTTTTCAAACATTGCTGGTCTCAATTTAAAGCGAATTGAAGCACACGATTACGGTGAAGGCAGTACCACGACAACAACAGGTCCACCAGGTGAACCTCCAACTGGTACACTTTTGTATTGCTCAATCTTTGTGGTCACTGTGTTGTTCATTGGACTTGTATTGGGTGTGTTAATCACTTCTAATCGTAAGAAAGTTGCCCGTGGTATTACGTGGTTCCCCGAAGGATTTTTTACACATCGCAGTTCAGAATCAGGTCATCACAGAAACGTATCTACTTATCAAGCGGCAGGTGGTGATTTTAATCGACATCGACAAGCAAATAGACGACTGGGTAAACCGGACGGACAAGAAATGAGACACATGAAACTTATGTCATTCAGTAATCAAGATAATTCAGACAAAACAATGGTCGATACAATATACGAAGAACCAATTGAAGTGAGAAATTGGTCTACGGCACACATGGAAGCATACGGAGAAGGAGCGAATCAGAATTGTAACGGATTAATGACTCCTCCGTTGCAACAACAGCAGCAACCACAAACAGTCGATGTAATTGGACCTGGTGGTCTTACTCCATTAATGGTCGCTGCAGCATTTCGTGGTGCGCCTCCGTATTGCGGTGTCACTGAAGATAATACAATGGAATTATCTGCGCCAAACGGAGATAGTCAACAAAGTCCTGGTGAACAAACTTCTATAATTCAAGAACTTTATAAAAATGGTGCATCAATTAATTTAACTGAAGAGAAACGAGGTGAAACTTCTCTTCATTTAGCTGCGAGATATGCACGCGCTGATGCAGCCAAACGATTACTGGATGCGGGAGCTGATTGCAATGCCGTTGATTCAGCTGGAAGAACACCATTGCATGCTGCTATCGCTGCTGATGCACGCGGTGTCTTTGAAATATTGCTGCGTAATCGTGCGACTCAATTAAATCATAAGACAATCGATGGAACGACACCATTAATACTTGCTGCGAGATTAGCGTGCGAAGGAATGTTAAGTGATTTAATATTGGCCGAAGCTGATGTGAATGCGTGCGATGAACATGGAAAAACCGCATTACATTGGGCTGCGTCTGTAAATAATATTGATTCAATTAGAATCTTACTGCATAATGGAGCCAATAAAGACGCACAAGATTTTAAAGAAGAAACTCCATTGTTTCTGGCTGCACGTGAAGGTGCATATCAAGCTTGTCGTCTGCTGTTGGAGAATAATGCAAACAGAGACATAACTGATCATATGGATCGGTTACCGCGTGATGTCGCAAACGAACGTCTGCATCACGACATTGTTAAGCTGTTGGACAATTTCGTTGCACCAACCAATCAACAAACAGTGTTGCAGCAGCAGCAAATACTCGGAAATCCATTGACACCACCGGCTTCAGTTACAAACACGTCAACACTGCCACATTCACCAACTAAAAAGAATCAAAATTCTGCATTAACGACAACTTCATTGAAACGAACGCGGAAACCAAAGACGCAACAGTTACAGCAACCATTGCAACCTCAAATACAGTCAACGACACCGAATCCGCCTCCTTTACCGCCGCCTCGACAACAGCAGCAACAACCTCTACCGCAATTACCGCAGCAGCAACAGCAAACGCAACCGACTCAGCAACAAATTGCGAATAATGCGAATTATGATTATGTGACAATGACAAACGGTGATTTAAGTGGTATAACTGTATTATCACCGCAAACACTGCCTCATCAATTAATCCCATCACCTCCGAATTCATTAACAACAGTCAACTCACCCCCATTAATAAATCATCAAATCTTATCACCTCCAAGTCAACAACCAAATCAAGTGTTAATAACGAAAGCGCCTCCGCCGTACGATGAATGCATTAAACATCAACGACAAGTGTCGCAATCAATGTCACAACAAAGTGCATACTTAATTACAAGTACTCAACCACCACCACAACCGCCGCAACAACCGTGTTATCAATATCAGCAGTCAGCGATACAAAATCCTGAACTTTGTTACTTAACTCCGTCTCCTGACTCGCCAGGAACATGGTCAACAACGACAACGTGTTCTCCAGCGTCCGACTGGAATGAACAACAGCAGCAACAACAACAAATTTATCAACAACAACAGCGTCAACCGAACGCAACTCAACAAGCTGTGTTTATATAAATTTTGTACATTTTAATATTAATAATTAATAATAATAATAATATGAATATAATTTAATATTTGTATGAAAAACTTTTCAAATAAACATTTTTTACTTTGAAATAGGAGCATTTAAACCAGTATCCGTCGACGAACTCGTCAATCGATTTGCGTTATTCACTGTTAAGTTCAAGAGTGTAAATATCAAATACATTGCTACATAGTATCAATGACACAACTAGTATATTGAGGTGACATTGAAGACGAGATGATGATGTGTGTTACTTACATTGAGATTGGTTCAAATCGAGTAACGAATTGGATGATTTAATGATTAGCGATTGTTGCTTAATACGTTGTAGATCCATTTCTTTCATTTCCAAAATTGATTCTTTTAAATCGTCGACAAACTTTTGTCTGTCAATATCATTTCTAGCGTTGAAAAGTAATAAAAATTTATCATCCATTTTTTGTGACAATTTGATTCCAAACGGATAATAAGGAGTTGAAAATAGTTGAACGTTTATGTTGGACAACTGAATCGATGAACGATATTGATAATATTGTTGTTGCTGCGGTTGTTGTTGTTGTTGCGTTGTCGTTGAAATCAATGAAGACGTTGAAGTTGAATTAGATTTCTTTGATGTCAATTTAGTGATTAAAAGTAAATCATTGAACAAAAATATTTCTCGTTGATGTTTATGGGCAGATTCTTTCTTATTTAAATCAATTATTTCGTATAATCGACAAAAACAAACTAAACGTCTCCATGTTAAACATAAATTAATTGGATTTTGATGTTTAGATTGATAAACTAATGATTGCTGTACTTTTAAAACATGAGAGCAATGATCAGCACCTGTTTTAAATTCATTCAATTTAATTCGATCATAAATTGAATTCAATAATTTTTGTAATTTATCAGAATTTTTCAATATTGAATTAATATTTTTAAACCATTGATCTTTAGTCATTCTATGCTTATTATTCGGTGTATGCAAATCGGTGTTTAACATAATAATAGCAAATGATAAGATGAATACATCGTCTCTACTCATTAAATCAACTAAATATGATTTATTTTGATCATAGTAAGTATGAGCAAACATTTCAATGATTTTCTCAATTTTTTGCGCTTCACCTGGAAAACGAAAATTAGTTTGAAATTTTCTTAATGCTTCGTCAACTTCTAATAATTTAAAGTCAATTAAACGTGTAAAATATTTCAATACTAGTTGCTGAAATTTACTTTGAATATTACCCAAATATTCACCAATCATTTGCTTAGAGAGACCTTTGCGTGTCAATAGAAAATTTGCAATATTTTCAGCTAATTCGCAATCATTTAAATTTGTTGATTCAATGAAATTCTCTTCAATTAAATATTGAATTCCACGTTCAACTGGATGCTTATTAAATAAATTCAATCCTACTCTATATTGACGTTTACGTATTATTTCATATTGAAATTGATTTTGTTTATGTTTATGTTGTTCTTTATGCGTATCAATTGTACGCAACGACGGCATTGTCGGTGAACGAGGAATCGCCGATTGACGTATTTGCTGTTGTTGTTGTTGATGCAACTGTTGTTGCAAAGTGTTGTTGCTAATTGTTTGAGTAGACGGCACCGATTTAATAATAGATCCATTCGAAGAGGACGACGAAGATTCGAGAGAAGAAGATGAGAATCTTTGTTGTTGTTTAAACAACATTAGACTAGAATTACTACTCTTTTCTTTCGTTAATTTTAACGCAACGGAAGCAAGTGTAGCAAATTTCTGATTCAATTGATATTTACGAAAAGCTCTTTGAATGACAATCGCTGCTTTTCTTGCTTCAATTCCTCCATATTTACGTTCTAACATTAATTGTTTCTGTTCAATTAGATCACAGCTTAATTCGTATTCTTGTTGCATTTGTTGATCTTGTTGTTGCGGCGAATTTGTGTTGTTCGTCGTCGACGTTGTTGTCATCGGTGTTGTTGTAGTCTGATGCATCGTTTGTAGTTGTGGCCGACGATGTTCGCCGTCAGCAACACTGTTGACGATAACACATTTATTTGTTTGCAGTTGTTGTTGACCATTTTCCGGTAAACTATGGAAACAACGTAGAAAAACATTATTACATTATTACGTTACACTCATTACGTCGTGATACGTGAGTCTCTAAAAATTCATTAATTCAATGTAAGTTAATATGTACGTAATACTCCATTAGAATTAACATGTTGATGTAATACTTTAGAAGTGTAATACAATAGAATAGACACAGAGTTACAAAATGGAAATGTAGAAATGTAGGTGTCATTAATTAATGTTTTATCTATGACGAAAAAATTAATAACTTTTCACATTAAATTCATGCAACCGTTGCTTAGAGGCCAACTGAAAATCATATTTTATATACTTAATACACTTTATTTGCCGCAAATCGCAAATAAAAAATTAATATTCGTCATTTTAGATATACGATATTTAAAAATTTGAAAAATTTATGACTATTTCACATATATCAACCGATATTTCGGATTGTCAGAGATTCAAGGTGGATACAGTGGAACAAAGAAAAAATACTCAACGAACCGATATTTGAGCAAAAATCCAGAGACATAGAAAATCATGTTCACGAATGGAATGTTAAACGAAAAATGAGAGAATACAACAACAGTAAGAGTAGAGAGAGCAAAGTTTAAGAATGAACAGATGTTGTGTACGGTGAACAATAACAGGAGCAGATGAGGAGAAGAAGCAGAGACGAGAGCAAAGAATCGCCTGAAGTTATAAAAGTGAGCAGCAGATGTGTTGCACGAGACAGTCGCGCGTATAATTTTCAATGCAGTTGTTTGTTGTTTGCAACTCATGATTATATTATATGATTAGGAGGCGTTTTTCTTTTCTCTCGCTCGCTCTCGTCTCTCTCTGTGTATAAGCGACTGTTGTTGTTCTCCGATTTCCTTCGAACTTACGTATTATTCATTGCAACCGTCGTCATCGTTGTCGTTGTCGCTGTCGCTGATTTACTTAAACTGGTTGCTTCGTTAAACATTTGTAATTGAAACAATAATTTTTCGTTTTCCAAATTAAGAGCATCTCTTTCACATTTTAACAAAGCAATTTCGTTTTCCAACTCTTCAATTTTAATAAATTGACGACGAATCAAAGCCTTGTGTTCACAACAATTTATTGACGTCGACGTCATTTCGTCGTTTTCTTATTTTCTCACTTTTTCCTCGTACTAAATGTGGACATTCACGGACATGAATCACGCAACAAATAAATTGAATTTAATTTCGAAAAAACGAAACGAAACACGACAGAAACGAAACGATTACTTTTAACTGTTAAAACAACTCAAATGCATCCCATTTTGGCCTCAATTACATTACAATATTTTTGACGTACATTGTTAGCTTTAATTGCGAAAGATGTCGTTACCGAATTGTCAAAAAGCATTCGTTCGTTAGTTCATTCGTTGTGTGTTGTTGTTACATAACAACAAAAGGGAAAAGTACATTATTTCATCGATTCAATCGTTTCAATGATTCTGTGGCGTACAATTCATCGTTTTTACTAAATACATTTTCCTCGTAAATAACAGAAGGAAACATTGAATTACGTGTTAAAAAGTGAATTGAATTCATCTTTTGCGCAATAAGAGCATTATCATTTAATGGTTTTTCGATTCCTTTTTTAAGAATCGATTTCAATGAACTTTTCGGTGATTTAATTAAAGACGTGAAATGATTGTTTAAATTTTGTCTATCGGCGGTGTACACGTGAAGAACCTCTTGAATGGTCGGTGTTTCATTCACTTGAATTTCATTTTCCTGTTCTTCGTTAATGATGTGTTCAACTTGCGGCACGACTTTTAAAACTTGTTTCCTTATTTCTTCGATTTCAATGTCCGTTAATCGTTGTTCGCTTTCCACTGCGACAGGGATCGTAACGTATTTACCTTTCAAGTAAGTTTGCGGCGACGCGTAAACAGTTGTAATCGGAGCGACAACAATTTGTGAACGACTGTAATATTCTGCTGGGATTGCGTTGTATGCACGAGCTGTTTTCAGCGGAATCCAGCCTCCGAATTGCAGACGAATGGCTGATGAATGCGAGCGAAACACAAAAAATGTAAACAAAACGCAGACAACAACAACTTCAATGTAATTCTAATGCATAAGAAAAAGTTAATGAAAAACTTTTAAACTTTTTTTGTTCAAACGCTTACTTTCATTGCTGAACGACAAATGAACAGAAAATTAAAAATATTCGTATTATTATTATTATGATCAAGTTTGTTGTGCATTCGTGATTTTTGTCTCGAAATAAGAAAACTTGAAATGAAATGAGATCAAAGTTTAATCGAAGCAATGTCAAAAAATAGATTCGATAATATTTTCAAGAGGTTTTTGTAATGAAAAGATTTGGGTTAAAATGATTCGAATTTTCGAGGAGGAGTCGCTTTCATTAAGTGAATAAAAAATAGAATCGTTGTATGTATGTATGTATGTGTATGTGTGTGTGTGTGTGTGTGCTGTTGTTTCGAGTATCAATTACAGTAGAGGAGAAGTGAAATGTGAGAGACATGCGTGCATTGAATGTGTGCTAATGGTGCAAATGTTTGTTGCACTTTTTGCATTTTTTAACGTTTGATATATGCGAGACGTTGTTTTCGTTGATTCGTTCGCAAATTGCGTTGTATTTCTCGAATGCAACAACACTAACAACAACATTGCATACGAACATTTTAATAACAAAAGTTGTGAATTGAATTAAATTGAAGAAGTAAAGTGAAGAAAAGGAAGTGCATTGAATGCAATGCATGAATAAAACTCCGCCTACATTTTTCCTTGGATAAGAGGATCAATAAAATCCGTGTATTTTCGCGATTCGTTTGCGTTTTTCTCTCTGGTTTCGTTTCGAAACGTATTCAATTTGTTTGTGTCTGTAAACACGTTTGAAATGTCATCGAATTTGGATGCAGTTATGGAAGAGGGTCAAAATGTGGTCGTTGTGACCAAAGAGCAACCGTCGAGCGGAGATGGATCGCAACCGTCTTCCCCGACAGAATCGGAGCAACATCAACCTCAACCTTTTAAAACAGTCGAAATGCAATTGGAACGATTCGGTAAAATCAAAGTACACATTCAAGGTTTGTTAAATCAAATAAGTTACAAAGAATTCTATTTATTCAATGATTACTTTTGAAGGCGATTTGCAAGAGAAAAATAAGAAAGCTGTTTTTCTCACTGTTCACGACATTGGCTCAAATCACAGGTTTCGCATCTTTTTGTGTTTTACTCATTTTGTGTATCTTGTGTCTCACTTTCACTTCTCTCTCTTCTTTTCTCTTTTGTCTTTGTCTTTGTTTACATTTTTTACATTTACGTTTATTATAATGTGCAATATGTTCAAATGTTGTTCGTTGTTGCGTGGCATTCTCATCGTTCGTTGTTATTCGTTTTCTATGTTGTTGTTGTTATTATTATTGTCATTTATTGCATATAAACATAACGTTATAATGTAATTACATTGTGTTTACCGTTATTACAGTTCATTTCGTGATTTTATTGAACATCGATGCATGTCTGAAATCAAATATCGTTCAATTTTCATTCATTTGGATTTACCTGGACAAGATGATAATGCATCCGATTTTGAAGATGAATATCCGACTATTCAACAACTCGGCGAAGAATTTATCGCACAAGTTCTTGACAACTTAAAAGTTAATCTGGTCGTCGGTATCGGTGAAGGCGCGGGAGCCAATATTTTGGTTAGATTCGCCTGTAAGCACACTTCGCGATGTTTGGGTGAGCGCAAAACAATTTATCATGTTTAATCGAAATGTAAAGCAATTAATCAAAATACAGAGTACTTAGTGTTTAAGTTTAATGCAAATAATTAAATAGAAATAGAAATAGAAATGAAGAAAGAGAGAGAGAGAGATAACAACAAAATGATTATCTATCATTCAATTGTTGAATTGAATTAAATTGAAGTGATTTATTCGCAGGATTGGTGTTGATTGATTTGGTTACTGCTGGTGTCGGAATGTTAGAGAAATTAAAAGAATCGTTTTTCTCTGGAAAACGTCGAGCGTCAGAAGCATTTCAATCACCTGAACAAGTGATCGCTTTGCATAAACTCGGCTCAACGTCCACAACAACAACCACAACTGAATCAAATCAGTTGTTAATCGACTACAAAACACGTGTCGCTAATTTGAACGCAAAAAATTTGCGAAAATATGTTGAAGCGTATATGAACCGAAAAGACATCACTGATAAAATGCACGCAATTCATCGCTTGGACACATTATTAGTGACCGGCGGAAAATCTCCATTCGCAACTGGTGTTTCAAACATTTATTCGAAAATGGATAAAGAGAAAACTTCCATGTTAAAAATTGATCAAGTTTCTGATGTATTATCGGAAACGCCGGAGAAATTCGCTCAGAGTCTTCTGTTGTTTGTCAAGGTAAGCATGCATGCATGCAATGCAATACACAAATGTAATTGTTGTTGTTACATTAACAACAACAACAACAACAACAAAAGCATATGTGATCAACATGATCAAAAGTAGTACTAACAACGCCCTGTTTTTTACTCTCCATCAACAACAGGGTCTCGGCTACTTGACCTCATTGACATTACCGGGTGTTGAACGACAAAGAACGTTTTCAGGAGAATCAAATGGTAAATGATTAATAATAATAAGTGAATGAATGAATGTGTTGTTGTTAATATTATTTAAACTTTTTATTAATATTTGCAATTTGTTAACGATTTAGAATTACCGAATAAGTCGTTGGGTGCAATCGGACGACGGCGTACACTGTCAATGGAAGAATACGATTTGCCGCGTCCTCGTCGGCTTTCATTAACAACGGCAGCAGGAAACCAACAGTCACCAACCAAATAATTCGTTGATTTTGTGCGCGTTCAGTCTCCTCTTTTCGCTCTCTTTAATATTAATTGTTCTTTGATCGATTCTATTATATTATACAGTATATCGTTGTTCGTTGTTTCTCTTCTCTAAATATACTCAAAACTTATATAAAATTTTCTCTCTCTTCTCTTCTCCATATAAAATATGTATTAATGAAAAAAAGCGACAAAATTAGTTTACAAATGAAACAAAATATGATTAAAGAGAATTTGATTAGATACAAACCTTTTTCGTGTGTTCTCGTTCTGGTTGTTGTTCGCAGTTGTTGTTGATGTTGTTGTGGTCGCATATTTCGGTTGTTGCATCGCAATGAAAGCGCATTCGATGTAATAATAATAATTGATGTCTCGTTGTTCTCAGTTGTAATCACAATTCAGGTTTCAATGACAACGAAAAGAAAAATTGATTGAAGTGAATCAAATTTGAATTAAATTTGAACTCTTCTCGTTGGCCAATTGAAACCCCAAATTGTAACCAACTCAACAAATATTGGCAATATTCTTCATACTTCATTCTTCTCTTCTTCTCTCTTTTCTCAGCGAAATGCTTCACTCGTCGCAAAGTGACTGAGACGGCGTCAATCAATATTCAATCGATCTTCTTCTTTACTTGCTACACTTTAGTTGCGATTTAATAGTAAAAGATGACAGCAGCTAAACACTCACTGCAATCGATGTTCTCTGCGACCGCTCAATGGATGCGAGGCGCGAGTTGGATGTGCATCTGGCTGCGTCTCACTGCTCAGCATCACAATCGGCCACAAAAAGTTTGCATTCTCATACTACAAGTGAACAGTGAGCAGACGAGTGTGAATATGAATGTAACAACAACAACAACAACAACATCGTCCACTATGTTATCTACCACAAATGCAACTGATTCAAATGCGTCAAATTCATATTTAACGTTAACTTTAATTGAAACTTGTTTAATTGCGATATTCGCTTGTTTTCTATCTATATTAACAATTGTTGGAAATGTTTTAGTGATGATTTCATTTAAAATGGATAAACAATTACAAACAATATCAAATTACTTTCTTCTTTCGCTTTCAATCGCTGATTTCTTAATTGGATTAATTTCAATGCCTTTGTATACATTATATTATTTACTACAACGATGGCCACTCGGTTCCTTTATTTGTGATACATGGCTCGCCATCGATTATTTAATTTCAAATGCATCTGTGTTAAATTTGATGATTATTTCGTTTGACAGATATTTCAGGTAAAACAAAATTTCGTTGCTGTTGTTGTTGCATTTGTTTCGTTGTTGTTGTGTTGTTATTACTTTTATTTAATAATGAACATTTGGTTGATTTGCTTGTTGTTGTTCATTCATTTATTTGTTGTTGTTCATTTGCAAAGTGTAACGCGTCCGTTAACGTATCGAGTAAGACGAACGACGCGACGAGCTTGTGTTATGATTGCGACCGCTTGGATTATATCACTGCTTCTTTGGCCGCCTTGGATTTATAGGTGTGTACATGTATATATACTTGCACATTGTTTTATATATATTGTAGTATATACTTTTGTTATATAAGCCATTGAAGTTTGAATCGCTTTACAAACATCCAACCATTCTTCGTTCGTTTCGCTTTTGTTTTATTGCAACTGTTCTGTTCATTCATTCATTCAATTCATTCTTTTATTTGTCTCTCATTCTCTCTCGTGTGGTGCTTCTTAGCTGGCCATACATCGAAGGCAAACGAACTGTGCCGCAAGATAAATGTTATATACAATTTTTAGAGACAAATTCATTGATTACATTTGCGACCGCAATCGCAGCGTTTTATATACCGGTCACTATAATGGCCATTTTATATTGGAGAATTTGGAGAGAAACCGAGAAAAGATACAAAGACTTAACAACTTTATTTCTGGTGTCCACTGTTGGACAACCGAAGCAACAACAACAGCAACACAAAAATAATGAAACAAGTATATGTGACGCTGCTGAATCTAGTGATACAACAACATCACCGAAATGGTTTCATAAGTTTTTAAAGAAAAAAGATTCCGGTAATGAACAACAACAGCAACAACAACAGCAGCAACAGCAACAACAGCAATTGCAAGCAGCGAAAAGTCAATCAATGTCTACTTCAATCAGTGAACAATTTGCAACAACACTTAAAACAACAACAAACGAATCGATTTATACAATTTTAATACAATTGGATCAAGAACATCAAAATGCAACCATTAAAATGATCGAAGATCAGCAACAACAGCAGCAGCAACAACAACAACAACCATCGACATCGTCGTCATTTCGTCGTCATTACAATTCGCAACGACAACAATCATCGAAGACATCGACGTCAACTACTTCGACTTCAATTCATCCACCGAAATCAGAACGCAAAGCAGCGAAAACTTTGTCCGCAATTTTACTGGCATTTATAATAACATGGCTTCCATATAACGTTCTCGTTTTAATTAAAAATGTGTTCAATAATTTACCAGGTAAAAGAGTTAATTAAGAATGTGTTTAACACGAAAAGTTTTTAATTAAGATTTGTTTTTTATTGTTGTTATGTTGCAGAGGAAGAAGAAGAAGATGTGATACCAAAAGCATTGTGGGACTTTTGTTACTATTTGTGTTATATAAATTCTACAGTGAATCCGTTATGTTATGCATTATGTAATGCAACTTTTCGTCGTACTTACATTAGAATATTGAAATGTAAATGGAGATCACAGAAGAAACAGAGACAAAAACATTGGCAATTAGAGTAAGTTTAATCATATTCAATTTAATTCAATTCAATTCAAAGCATTGATTGATTGATAGTTAGTTAATTAGTTTAGTTTAGTTACTGTTGTTATTTTGTTCATCGTTAATCGATTGATTACACATTAAACAATAACCGACATGTTGTTTAATAATTTCGAATGGTTTTTGATTTGAAGGAAATTTACAATGATCACAATAAACAATTTCATTTCTAATTAAATGAAAACCAGTTGAAGAACAAAAGTCAATCAATTGTCGACAATTGGAACAATTTAATTCAGTTTCTAATAGTTGATGTCCGCAATACGGACACGGTGTTAATAAACCAATCATTTCCAGTTGACCATCATCATCGACGTTTACATTGACATCGTCATCTTTATTAGCTTTTCTTATAAATGCTTCGATCTTTCTTTTGTACTTGGAATCAACTTTACTTTGATATTGATCCATTTGAATTAATTGTTTAGCATACTGATATGCGTATGATTTGAATCCAGCTTTTAGACATTGAATCACTGCTGTTGTTAATAATTCGCATGAATGCAATGGAAACTTGGAAAGATTCGAACAACAACGAATCAACAATTGCGCTGATTTCATTGAATCATTTAATTTACACCAAACTTTAATTAATAAATACGAATGAATTAATTGTAAATATTGTAACATATCGACTGGTATTGCAATTTGTTGTTGTTTCAATTCTTTACACATTTGAAATAATAATTGATGTGAATTTTTATATTGTCCAATATTCTGTTGTTCGGCAGCAATGATTAAAGATGTTTTTGCTGCGTCTTTATATTCACCGAGTTTCATGTAGAGACGAAATAAATATTTAAAATCTTTCGGATGACCGTCTAATTCGCCGAGTAAATAGTTTATTAAATATTTAATCGATTGCTCCTCGCGATGTTTGCTTAACGCGTTTATCGCTGTATTCACAGCATCCGCATCCACTTCGCCGCAATTCTTGTACTTCAATTGCGACGCTGAAACTAATTGCTTCACACCTTTTCGCATCGTTTTCTCATTTAGACAATTAAATTTACCTGCCATCAATTGATTCTTCTCTTGTTCGTAATAAATTGCGATTGAATTGTAATCGTCCGAGTAATTAACAACATCAACAACAACAACAGCAGCATTATTATTATCTCCACTGTTGTTACTGTTGTTATTACTGTTGTTGTTGCTTTTGTTGTTATGAAGTAAAATATTTGCGTAAATGTCCATTTGTCCAGTTTGCGATGCAAGCTTAAAGGCTTCGTCATTGCATCTCGATAAACATAGAAATTCAATTGCTGACGTTATATCATTAATACGTTGAAAAAATCTTGCGATCATTTTAGCTACATGTTCATTCTTATTTTGTCTATATATTTGTATCGCTTCATTTGGCGAATTCATTTTATCCAATAATAATTTAACTGCATTATGTTCATCGTTAATTGATTTATATAATTCAATTGCATCTTTATATTGTTTACTTTGCTCTTTATATTTCGCGTATGTAGTAATTAATTCTTTATTTTCCAATAAATTAATTTTTCCAATTAATTGTTCAACTTTTTGCATTTGTTTTAATAATAAATATAATTCAATGGCTTTGTTATATTGTTTACCATGTTCGTACATCAATGCAGCATCTGAATACAGTTTTTGTTGCTCTAAAATTGCTGCGCATTCAATGAATAATTGTTGATTACTATGTTCATATTTCATTGCATATTCGATGCCTTTTCTTACATTTCCTGTTCGTAATGAATTTCTCGCGATTCCAGCCTCGCATAATTCATTATGATGTTTAGTACGCAAATCAATTTCATTTAAATTCGCCGACGCTTCATCAACATTAATTAACGCTTGTTCATAATGATACAAAGACTGTTGATAATCGCCGATAAATTCTAATTGATTCGCGTATTCACGTGAAATAATTGAGATCTGATCAGGTGACAAACGTTTGGCTAAGATCAATGCTTCATTCCAATCGTGTATCGATTGTCTCATATTCAACGCTTGCAATGGTTGCGATGATGCTAGAAACAATTGTTGTGCATGATCGAATCGATTCAAATACATTGCGATATGAGCAGCGAATAAATTTCTTTCTTCGCAAGATGCTTTTAAATGTTGCAACGATTTAATGTAACCAATTTCGTTTAAATGTTTATATACTTTAATAGCGACATCAAGTTGAAATGTTTGCATGGCGTATTCAGCCAATTGATGCCATAATTCATTTTTATTTAATATTAAACATAATTTGTATGCGTCTTGAAATTTTCTTAACTTCAATAAATCTTGAAATAATTTCTCTTCATTTTTTGTCTCATTTAATTCGTGTGTTGTTAAAATGAAATTCGATGTTTTACCAGAATCAGTTTGACATACAACAACACCATTATACAACAACAACGGATATTGTCCACTAACTAATTTATCTTTACCAACGAATGAACAACATTCACCATCAATTGAATCATTTAAATACGAATAAATGTAAATAAACTTGGCGTCCATTAAGATGAATATGGATTTATCGAATTGATCCCAAATAATTTTCCTGATTGAAGATGACTCAATTGATTCGATCGATAATAATTGATCACTAATTGCATTGTAAACAAAGCAATCATTGCGTTCATCGATTATGATCAATCTTAATCCGTTCGCATCGCATTCAATCGCTTTAATTGCATGCTGATGTCTGTAAACATTGACCATTGTCCAGTCTTCGAGTAAAAAGAATTCAATTGAACCTGATTCAGTTGCATATATGAATAATTGATTATTTAATTTAATACAAGTAATTTTAGTATCACATTCAAATAATTTCATTTCTTTTCTCGCATTTTCATCATCATCTTCATCATCCACATCATTGTTGTTACTGTTGTTGCTTTCAATTAAATGCAATAAACATTTACCATCAGTGAATAATAATGCAACGTAATCATGATTTAATTGTATACTTTTTATAATTGCTAAATATTCTTTTTCTTTCAATAAAATTTGTTCATTAGCAAATGCGTAAAACCAACAACGATTATTCATGGCAACAACAACATGATACGGTCCGATTGCGAGTAATTGCGGCTCAATGTCCACTCGAATGATAACAACAGCTTCTGACGATTGAACGTCTTCATTCACATTAACAACAGTTACTTCGAGTAACGATGATAAATATGCTAACCGCGTTGCGTACGATGAGCCAATTATGTTTAAACGCGTTAAATACACGTGCACTGCACCAGAAGATGATGACATCGATAATAGTTGACCGTCGTCTGTATGGGTTGTTGCGAAACAACAAAAGTGTTGCAATGATGATCAGTTAGTGTGTGTTGTTGAGAGTTTAAGTTAAGTTGTGTGTGTTGTATATTGCGAGGCAAGTGCAATGCAATGGCAAAACGCAAGCAGCAGCATCAGCAGCAGCAAGTGCAGCTGTATGTGTATGTGTTGTTATATAGAGTTAAAAGTGTGTTCGTAAAGCAACGAAGCAATGTGCAACAACACTTACCGGACCATTCCATCCAATCGATTGATTTTTCATCGTCTACTGTTAACATTGATTTCACATCTTCTAAATCCTGAGTTTCAAACACTTTTATGCTGACGAAAACGATTTAAAATGCAAAAAATTAGTTTCAATGCACTTTAAACAACATACTTTTTGCATTAAACTTTTATGTTGTTAAAAAGAGTGAAAAATTAAAAATGTTAATTAAATATCAATTTGTAATGAATGTGTTGCAGTGGAAAACAATTTCTCAAACAAATCAATTGTGATACAATGGAAAAGAAAAATGTCTAGAACGAATTCTTTTTGGATTACGCGTCCACTTTTTTGAATTTTTCTTTTTTGTGAGTGCAATAGTTTTAATACTAAAATAAACGTCATTCACTTGCTTTAGTAAAGCACACACACAGTTACACAGAGAAGAGAGAGAGAAAAGTGATCCGGAAGCAAAGTCAAAAAACGTGAGCAAAGAGAAAAAGAATTTAATCTGATTCTTGATGCAATTCAATACTCGCTGTGCTTCTCTTCTCTTCTCAACTTTTCACACATTCAATCAAATGCAGCAACAGAAGCAACAACGAAGAACAGAAGAAGAAGAACAACAACAAAAACAACAACAACAACGATATCACAGAAATGCATTTAAAACAAAAATGTTATATAAATGTTTATCAAGTATAATACTAATCTAATGAAAATTAATTCAATAAAAACAACAAAACAATAAACAAAGGAGTGTCTTCAATGTGTGTAAATGTATATGTAATGTGCAGTATACACTTACACATTATCATTGCAAACTGCAATTTTTTTGTTTCCTTTGCCAACAGCGAAATGTTGAATACTTTCTTTGAAAACTTGAAATTGTTTTAATTCATTTCCTAAATTTTTAATGTTGGCTGAGATTAAAATGAATAATCCATTGGTGAATCCGATCATAACGTATCCATCTTGATACGCGAAGTAATCAACAATTGTTCCGTAATGTTCATCGAAATTTAATGGATGCACATTTTCATTATCATTAATATTAACCAATAGCAATGAACGTTTGTTTAAAACTAATGCGACACAATTTTCAATCTGCGACTGTTGTTTATCATCCATTTTCATTGTAACAAATTTAAGTAAAGATGCTTCGCCTTTGATGTTTATTTCACATATTGTATCTCCTTCTTCTGAGTTAATTGATAAAACGCGTTCTTCGCCAACCAATGCCAGTAAATTATTCTCACTCCACGCACCTGAACAAATGCGTTTCGTGTGTTTGCCGAGAATCGGAATCTTTCTCGCAGTCGTGTGATCGTAAATTAGAACATTTCCTTTCGATGTACCAACAGCGACAATCGCTGCTTTCTTCGACCATAAAATGATTGAAAGTATATCACGTACACCTGTATCGACTCGGCTTGTTTTACGTAACGAAGCATCCCATAAGATTATTATCGGAGAACGATCTGTGATTATGCCGATATGTTCGCCATCGTTATTCCACGCTAATCCTGTACATAATCTAAAAGCAAACATAAATGATACAAAAACATGGTAATAACAACACAACAACAAATTTCATATATTTCACAATTAACAACAGCAACAACGTAACAACGTTAACAACGTATACTAAATATAATAAATAACGACATACCCGGGCAAATTAATTTGATCCTGTTTCTCACCATGTCGATCGAATATATTCAATGAATTATCGTAACCTGTTGTTACTAAATATTTTGAATGAGTTCTTTGCCATGTAAAGAAAACAGGTCCACTGCCATGAGTTCGTTCAGGTATTGTGAACACTCTCTACAAACAAACAAACATATACATTCATAGTAAACATGAATACATAATTAACAAATAAGACATTGTAATTAAGTGTGTGGTGGCTGTTAATTAGTTAAAAGTGAATTAAATAGAAATGTATGCGTCTTACCTTCATTTTTTGTTATGGTTACAATTGTTCACTTGTGGTTGTTGTGTGTGTGTGTCTGTTCTTTGTTATTTTACTTCACACACACTATTTCACCATAGAAACACATCGAATAATAAAAGTTATGCAGACATTGATTTCAAACAAATTTTGTTTCCTCATCGATTTTCATTTTCTCTCCTTTGAAAAATAGTGATAGAGAAAAGTGCAGCCGAAGTAAGAAAAGAATAAGAATAAGAAGGAGAAGAAGAAGATGAAAATATTCTCAATTTACTTAAATTAAATATAGTTTCACTTTTTATGTAATCAGCGATCACGTTTATAATTTGTATGTTTGACCCGAAATGTCAAACTGAATACTTTTTTATATTGTGTGTGATATAACTAAACAAAGGCATACGAATGAAGCAATCGGCTAAAAATTGTTCGTAAGGGTCAATGTTTGCCATTTGGGTTCAATAACAACATTCACACAAACATATATACTGATAACAACAACAACGCAACAACAGCAACAACAATGAACAACAGTCAGAATAAGAAGTAGAAGAAGTTGAAGTTGAAATGAAAATAAACCCTTTCATTTGTTGTTGAAAAATGCTTAAAATTCAAATGACGAGAAAATTAATTAAATGAAGTTGAATGAACTAAGTTCTAAGTTCGAATATTGATCACTTTAACAACAACAAAAAATAAATAAAACAACTGAAAGAATGAATTCTTCTTCTTCTTTTAGTTAAAGAAGTTTTTTTATTTTGAAGAACATTGCCTTTCACGTTCAATTGTGAAAAGAGAAAAGTTAAGGGTCATTGTTGACCTCTAAACACGTTACCCTAAATAAAATCATTTTAAATTCATGTTTCTCATCGAATCGTGCATTACTTGACTCGAACATGTTACAATCTTTAACTAAAAATATACAATTGGCCTGCGAACGAGTATTCAATAATTACTCGTTGTGTGTGAATACAATGAATAAAAGACGAGAAATGAAGAGAAACGAAGACGAGTTTAAGAAAGAAGATGCCTCATCGCCGCAAGCGATGTACACATACAACACATTTACTTCAGCTATATATAAACGAATTGTGCGGGTGTTCAAACTCTTTATTTAACTGTTCATAACCACAAACTTCATTTCTTCTTCGACTGCTCTTCTCATCTCTTCATTGCAAAACTTCCAAACTTCAAACTTCATTTTTCTAATGTTGTGAATTTAATGAAAAAGTTTTTTTCAAACAACAACAACAAATAATAATTAATGATCAATGAAACAAATGATTCAAGTGAGACTAAAAACGTCAAATGTTAAGTGAATTAGTGTGTTCATAATGTGTGCGTTATGTAAATACAGGTAATTAATATACTTTGGTTATGTGGTGTGCTTTGGTGGTGTTTGGTTCAAGCGGACACTGGTGGTGGTGGAGGAGGCAGTAGTGTTGCTGGTGTTGGTATCGGTAATGAAGCTCAACAACAAGATTACGTTGATGCATACATTAAACCGAAAAAGATTCAAATAGTTTACATAAAAGTGCCATTAGCGTTGAAGAGCACTAAAAGTTCATCAATAGCAACGATCGCAGCGGCAGCGGCAGCATCGACATCATCAAACAGCAACAGCAACAACAACAACAACGCTTATCATCATCAACAGCAGCAGCAGCAAATGAAGCACAGTGACCGCTATAACAACAATAACAACGAATTCAGCACTTCGGGCAATAAAATACATCATAACAATGAAATTGCAAAGAAAGGTAATCATTTCAGTGGTGAATATGTGGCTGCTGCGGACACAAATCTCGGTGAAGCATACAACGCTGCTACGAGACAAGCAATTCCATACGGTAAACTTATCTCTACTAATGAATACCTTTAAATAATAGTGTTGTGTTTGTATTGCACAATGTATATGTTTATATAGGTAATGTTCGAATGAGACCAGCGATTTATCAGCAGGCGACAATCGGAGGAGTTTCAATACAACAACATCAACACCAACAACACAATCAACAACAACAGCAACAGCAACAACATCAAGCGTTTGGAAAACCGATGAAAAATAATTACGGTTTCAATGGCTTCGGCTCAGAGATACAATCCATTTACTCAACTAATTTGGAATCGAATTACGATGAATCCAAGAAAAGTAAAAGAAAAACAATGTGAATACAATAAGATTTACTTTTGTTTTCTTTTCTTCTCTCTGTTTCTCTCCTCTTTCGTCGATTCACTTTACTTCTCAATAATATAGACAATAAACAAAACAAACTTAAACATGCTATGAAAAACTTTATCAACGGTTATGGCGAGACTGGCAACCAATTCGACGACGACATTGGCAACTTGGCTGCTGCTGCTGCTGCTTCTGGAGGTCAATTTGCCGGCGACTTTAATGGACACATGCCACCGATTGATCCGGTGGACGCTCCGATGGCGTTCGATATGTCAGGTATGAGCTTAGCGCCAATGAAAAGCTACGGAGGAATGAGTTTCGGTAAATCACTCGTAATGCCTTCGTTTGGGTTCGGTGGAATTAAAAGTAAATTGACATCATTATTAAGCACGAAATTAGGAGGCGGAGTTATGACCAGTATTTTAGGAATGATGGGATGGTGAGCAACAACAACATCAACAACATCGAATAATGCTGCAACAACAACAACAACGAAAATGTTCACTGAATCATTCATTCATTTTTTAATTTGTTTCTTTCTTTATATCTTAATCTTATGTTGTTGTAAATAATTTTCTTCTCCTTTTCTCTTTTCTTCGTGTTTTTCAATTAAATAAATTTTACGTTTTTGATGTGTTGTGATGTTCTCTGAAATTCTTCTTCTTCTTCGGTTGTGTTGTTAATTCTGATGATTACTAAAAATGAGGAAAAAAGTAGAAAAGTGGATTAAGTAAAGTATAAGAATAGAGTAATTGAAGTGGTTTACTACTTGTGTACATCCAATCTGATCATTACGGATGTAATGATGGTAAATTGATGAAATGAATGCAATACGTTTAGTTTGAAACTTTTTGAAAACAATGAGATGAGCAATGATGGAAGAGTAAAGAAGAAAATGCGCGACGCGTTGAACGAGAATAAAATGCAGCATCACTTGAATTGAATTCGTTTACTGTTGAACGAAGTCGAAGACGAACTCGATTGCTGTTTGCAAAAGAGAAAAGACGGAAGTTGTGTTGTTGAGACCAGCACACATGAAAATGTTCTTTTCACACATATATAACAACACAATTGATGCGAACGCGAAATCAATCGATTTAACAACAATCGAACAACTTTTAACATTTAATTGATTTTTCTCTCAATTCAATTGTGTAACAAAAACTTTGTGACCTAATACTTCTCTACTTTTCATCATCGATCATCATTATCATCATTTTCATCATGCTTATATACATTAATCATTCGTTCATTGAAATTCATATTCACATATAATTTGTACTTAGTATTCATATATATATGTGTATGTTTCTGTTTAATGAACATTCAACAAAGGATTAAGTTAATTCGATATCATTTCACACATGAAATATGAACAAAAATTGATCCTCAAACTAAAGCTTCAAACAGAATTCAGTCAACTTTTAATTGCTTTTCATTGCGAATTGCGAATTACATTTTTTAGCACAAAAACTTTCGCATTGATACACATTTTTAATCATGATAATGGTGTGTGTTTGTTGATAGTGATGGTATGAATATTGCAATTCGATCGAGATGAAAAATAAAGAGAAGAAATGAAACGAAGAAAAAAAGTGTGCGAGTGTTCGGCTGAGAAAAACGATTCTCTTTTCGAAGCCAAGTTAAGTCTTTGAAAGCAAAGAGAGAAAGAAAAAAAAGTTAATTCAGTGAATATCAATCATCGTCATTCTATTGATTTATGTCATACTTAAACTCATTATCATTAACGCTTTAAAATTATTAATGATTCATTAATTAATGTTTGCGTTGTTGCGTTGTTGCAAACATCACTGCACTCATAACCGATGGTACACAGTACACAGTATTAGTAGCTTGTTGTTGGTGCTTATTGGTGAACATTTTCGTTGCTCGTTGTTGAATTGTAAACATTGAAAGTTAAGAACGGCGAACGAATAGTAAACAATGCTTAAAGTGGACGAAAGCTGTGACCGCTTTGAAACAATCAATGCAACGAAACGAAGCAACGAACAACCAACGAACGACGAACGACGAACGAACGAAACGAAAAGAGATGCTTACAGATGCGAAGATTGTAGTAAGTGTGCAAAGCAGAGAAAAGACATTTATTCGTCGTATACTGAAGATCAAAGACAGAGGAGAAGAGAAGAAGATGAGATGAGATGAGATAAACTTTTAAACGAAATCATTTGTCGAAATTAAATTAAACACAAAATGTCGTGCAAAAAGTGTTGAAACGTGACGAGAAATTAACAACAAATGAGAATAGAAAGAGTAAAGAAGAAGAAGAAGAGTAGAAGAGATGAAGAGTAGAAGAGTAGAGGAGAAGGAAAATGAATCGATTTCAATCAATTGATGTTGAACATTTGAGTTGAAGCATAAATTGTGCAAAGCAATCACTTATTCACTCATTCACATTTTTATGTCATGTTCATTAAAATGAAAAAAGATGCACAATTGCAACAATCACGATCACGATACGAGCATGAAGATGAGTAGTACTCACATCACTCACTCTTTTTCGCTTTTTGCACTCGTGTGATCTTTGTGATCGATTACAACAAAACATTTTATCGTCGCATTCGTTTTTCAACATTCGCATTTCGTTGTTGGCTAATTAAACCGTTGTTATTGCTCTTGTTTCTGTCATTGTTCTGTCCATGTGATGTTGTTGCTGTTGTTGCAATGATTCGTTGTTCATTAGTGGAGAAAGAGTGCAATTAAAAAATATGTTGTTGATGATGTTAAAATGTGTCACATGCAATCGATTTGTGCGAGTGAATACAAATATTTTCATTGCTGCTGTTCATCGTCGTCGTGATCGTCGCTCGTCTCTGTGCTCATCTTCATCTCTTTCGACTCGCGAATATTTTCGCATGAAAAGAGTTTGCAAATAAAAATTTATTCGTTTGTGAAAATTTTTTCGCTGATGATAAAAAGTGTTGTTGGTGTAGAAGAAAATCGATGATTCAACAACAACATGCTCTTTCATATATAAAAGTTAAATTTAAATGTGATCATTCTCTCCTCACGCTCATCTCTCTCGAGCATCTGCTTCGCTCATTAATTCAATGCGACATTAATAAACATTTCGTCGAATCATTTTCCAAAACGATTGTCAGCTTTTAAAATCTTTTCAAATTTTTCTTACTCTTCTTTTTCTTATACTATTTTACTCTTCTTCTCTACTTCTTCTTCAAACGTCTTAAGATGAATTGGTCTCTAGACGAATTGAATTGAATGAGACACGTTTTCAAGCACATTTCTTACACATCACTAAACATTTAAAAAATTGAATTTCAAATCTTTTCAATCCAACATCTTCATCTATATACCATCATCATCACCATCATCATCATCATCTTAACATCGTCAAGAAATGTTTTCACTTAAATAATCAAATATATTTAAAATATTCATCGCATCATATTCATTACATCACGTACACTTATTTTAATCATAGAGTTAAGTGTGTAATTATAACGAGAAATAAAATACAACAACAGCAGCAACAACAGTAATGAATACGAATGCAATGCAATGTATATGTAAGTATGTTGATGTTGTTAGTATTTAAGTGTAAGTGTAATATACAAGTTCTCATATTTCTCAATACTCAGAGACTCTTCTCACTTTAGTTCTCTTTTTTGCCTTTTTCATCTCAAATTTCTTCTCTCCTCTCCTTTCTGATATTTTCTTTGAATCCTCTAAAGATGAGAGACGACGACGACGAAGAAGAAGAAGAAGAAATTGCTTACATCACAATCATTGATCTCTTCTACATCGTCACTTTCACTTCTTCACTTTCAGGTAAAATTTATTTCACTTAAATCTGTCGACCAATATAAATATTGTCTATATTCACAAACAAACATAATACAATATGCACTATGATACATACATACAAACATCATACTCAATTCAATTGATTTCTCTTCATTTTAATTCAAAAAGTATTTATCTAAATAAACATTTATTCATTCATTCAAAAATTAATTGATTATAAATATTTACATTTAAATGTTATCAAATAAAATACGCTTTAAGGTACATAAAATAGAATGATGATGACGATGATGACGACGAGCTGATGATGATGAAATATCGTAAAAATGTATCATGTACACATTATTGCAGAGATAAAAATTTTTGTTTTTTACTTTTTTATGTCATATAAAATGTATGAAATAATGATATATGAAGTGAACGTTTAAAATGAATCAAACGTATATATGTATAAAGTGTATATGTACAGTGTAGACGTACAGTATATGTATGTATGTGAAAAAGTGCGTAAATGTGTTGCCCGTAAGCCAAGCGAATACTTATACATGAAATACCATACAAATCATATTTTATTTGCACCTTTTTAACATAATAACTTTATATGTGTGTATACTACTTTACTTCAATTTACATCTACTTTATGTACATCACGTACACTTCACTTTGAATGTTCAAAAAAAAAAAACAAAAACACAAATACCGTATTGCCATGAATTACCCGACAAGTCGGTATGTCTCGAAGTTACTTTTGCTATGCAAATGCTGATGAACAATCCATTGTGTTGTTGACAAATTTGTAATGAATGAATGCAATGAATTTTGTGTTGTTGACAAAAATTGTCAATTAACAACGAAATTCAAATTGCATTTTTGTAAACACTGAAATATTGTCGATATGTTTCGCTGCATAACGACATGTCGGAAGTATAACTCAACACATTTTAACACTAAAATATGCTTGTTTCGATTATACCGACATGTCGTAACCGACCATATTATGAACTATGAAAGAATATTTGATATGACGATGATATTAATTAAATGTGATCATGTCGTGCATTAGAAAATAAGAGAGAGAGAAAAATATTTGATTAATAAATAAATAAACAAATACTTAAGATGCATGATGTTAATAATGGAGAGTAAATGAAAACACTTCACCATCTCGAAAGCGAAAATAGAAGAGTTTATAAGCAGCAGTGAAGAAGAAAAAGAAGAAGAAGAAAGTAATAATAAGTAAAGAGAAGAGTAAGAAGTAAGGAAGAGAATAGATGAGACAACAGCTGATGAAATGAAATTCTTATTCAAATTCTTTCATTTACAGTCTTTACATTAAAAATTCGCACAAACTTTTTCAGCTCTCACTCATCTTTAATGCTTTTTCGATGTAAAAAATGAAAAGAAATTGTTTCACAATATAAAACATTGGAAAGCAACAATTTTTGAAAAAGCGATTCAAATAGAAAAGTAAAAAGAAACAAAAACGAAAAAGAGTATAAAGAGTAAAAAAGAATGAGAGAAGATAGAGAGAAGAGACAATTCAACAAAAGATCGACATCAATATAAAAAATACTAAAATGTATCTGCAACAACAGCGGCAACAACAACGTCGACTACGATACAAAAGTGTTCATACTGTGTGAGTCAAAGCAAAGCATTTATAACAACAACAACCCACGAGTAACAACATTATTTGATTAACAACATGTTGTTATTCTTCTGTTGTTAAAAGTTCGTTTTCTTAAAGTTTTATAATCAAAGCAAAAAATAAGTTTTCAAGAATTGTTTCCAAGAAAATAAATTCAGTCGAAAAGAAAATTCATATAATTTACGTTTATTGCGTTTTTTCTTTTCTTTATTCTTTCTTATTACTACTTCTCTGCTTCTGTACTTTGCTTTCTCGTTCTTCTTCATCTCATCTCATCTTAAAATTGAATATATTTATATATGACTACTAACGTTAACGTTGACATATAATCAATAAAATGAAACCGAATGAAACCAAATTTTGCGTCCTTTCAATGTAATTACAATTGTATTCTGCTTGCGGTCACACATTGCATTACTGCTATATACTACTACTATACACTGTATATGTACATACCGTACATAAATACAGTGAATTAATGTGTACATGTGTGTAATTAATGGTCAACCAGTGATCTGCTACCAAATACATATACAAAAACGACAACAAACATTTTTCATAACGTACATGTACATGTATATGAGTAAGTAATTTACTTCGGTTGCGTTTTTGCTTTTTTCTTCTTTTTAAAAGTGAACTCAGCTTATTTAAGTGAACACGAAATAAATGGTGATATATTATGAACATTCCTTTGATTTATTAAGAAATGAATAACGAATAAGAAGAAGAAGAAGAAGAAGAAGCAATAGAAATGTACGAGATTACATTTAATTAAATTAAAACCATGAATATCGTGAATTAATTGCACGAATGTTAATTACATTTATATTTATCTCTTTACAAAAGCATAATAGTATAATAGAAGTGAAACAATAAAAAGAAAATAATAAGAATAATAAAAGAAAACACTTTACTTAATGATTATACGACGTCTAAAATGTTTTGCATCCGAATTGGATAACAACAAACAGCAACAACGAGAAACCGTCGTTTCTTCACATTTTTCTTGTTGTTGCTGTTGTTGTTGTTGCACAATCTCATTCAATATACATTTCAATATATAAATTTATTTCAATTTTTATTTCGAAACAACAACGTTTCTTATAATCCTGTTTACAATTCAAATTTTCTCGCAAAACTTTCAAACTTTCTTCTTCTTAAACAATTTATTGATTTAAATAAAATAAAATTGGATTAAAGTGAGCGAAATATTTATAAAATAGTGTATTTCTATGCAAAACAATAAACAAATGTAATCTGCAACAACACACATGCACATGCATATACATATATACATATACCATACAAGCGTATACATAGAACATGTACACTTGAAATATTATACAAGAAAGTTGATTGTCAGTGACCTGCAAAAACGTAACGATTTTTATTGAGTATGCAATATATGATTAAATTTGTTTCGCATGAACAACATTCGAATATTTTTTGCTAGTTGCAACACATTTTTGATTTTTACGCAAAATCTGGTGTTTGCCATTCCATTCCATTTCTTCAGCTGTTGTAGAAATTTGTGCGATAATTTCGCATTCGAACAGCAGTAGCAACAACAACAACAGCAGCAACAACAGACGACGAATTGAAAATTGCTGAAAACATTTTTCATTGTTAATGTTGTTAATGTTAAAACTCAGTTTAACGTATTGAGTTTATGTGAAAATGTGATACTTTTCATACTAAAATACTTTTATAATACTTTTCATTTTATGTCACAACAAAAATCTCGCCAACACACACATAACACATTACGTAATTATGCTTTGTCGAGATTTTCGCTTCTTCTTCTTCTTATTCTTCTTTATATAATATTAAAAGGTAAGACGAAGAATACTAAGAAGAAGTAAAGCAGAGAAGAGAAGAGAGAAGAAGAGAGGATATAAAGAGGAAGGAAATGTATTAACACATTGTGTAAATAGAAAGCAATAATAACCATTTTAACCATTTTTCGGGTTTCTTCGTTTACTTACATAGATTATTATTACACATACACACAGAGAACAACATATCTGCTGCTGCTGTTATTATGTGTTATGTTCAATTGTTTGCTTTCATAAATTTTGGTGCAATAAAAAAGTTTTTTGGTAAAGTCAAAATGAATGTGATAAGAATAGGAGTTTTATTATTAAATTACGTTAAAAACTTTTTGCTTTTATTCGTTAAACAATTCGGTTAACAGACGCATTCATCAATGAAACCAGTGAATCACTGTGAACGTGATCACAATCAATGAAAACAATAAAATGCGAAAGCAAAAAGCGCAAATAAAAAGTGACAATGAAAAATGCGAGCAAAATGTTGAGAGAAGAAGAAAGAAGTGAAAAAGTGCAACAACAAAGTGAATGTGTAGCAGCTGCAGTTCACATTTCAATGATCATTAAATTGACGGCATTTTACACTTAAATTTTAGGCCATTTTATTGTTTCACTTAAAAACCTACATAAATAAGTCACAAATCATTAATGTCTTTCTTCTTTCGCACTTCTTTTTATATATGTTGTTAACATTTAAACAATTTACGAGAAGAAGAAGCAGAGAAAACTTTTCCTGTATTTGGAAATCTTTGTGGATTGTAATCTGGATCAGTTTGTAAACGATTTGCTATAACGTGATTTACGTGACTTTCGAAATCAGACTGTAAACTATTTTCTGCTTCATCACAAATTGATTCCACTGTATTACCAGAGAATGGACGCGAACCTGACGCATTTATAGCTCGCTTCAACGCAGACGACAATGAATCTGGAGGCGTTTTGTCATCTAAAGGCAACATTCCACTGCTGTTGTTCATTTTTCTTTTTTTCTTCGGTAAACCGCTTAAGTAAGCATCACTAAAAGGACGCTGTACAGGACACGGCTTCTTTAAATCCTCACTGATTATAGGAACCCATTCGTGCGGCACTGATGAATGCCACTGTTCTGCACCACTGTCTATTCGTTCATTATTAATGCCACTACTAGTATTACTATCCCCTCTATTTCCTTGTTGCTGCGGCTGCTGCTGCTGAGATTGTTGTTGTTGCTGTGGCTGCGGTTGTTGTTGTGGTTGTTGCCATGGTTCAAATATACGAGACAATGTTCCAACTATTACTTGTTCTATTAAACCACCACCACCACCGCCTCGATTACTTTGACCAGCAGTGTTTGGCAACGATGACGACGATGCGTTAACATTTGTTGTGTTTGGTTGCGCTGAGGTGAATGTAAAGGTTGGTGTTGTTGTTACATTAACATTATTCGTTGACGATTGATTGCCTAAACCACTATTACCCTGATTATTCGGAGCATTTACATTACTATCTCCATGCACTCTGCCACTGCAAACAAACAATCGTTCGGCTTGCGGTTGTTGTTGCTGCTGATGCTGTTGTTGTGGTGGCGGAACAGGAGGACGAGAATCGACGTTAGCTTGTTGTACAGCTATTTGACCTAAATTTATGTGAACATCAACAGATGAACCATCATCTGACGTTCTTTGCATAACAGTTGCATTTCTTCCGACACCTCCGAGCGTTGATATAACATTTCGTACAATTAATTGAACAGTGTTTGTATCCAACACATGTTGAGGAACAGTGAACGCCCCGAAAACAACATCACCTCTTTGTGCACCGGAATTAGTAATTGGAGGTGGCGGCGGCGGAGGAATATTATTAGATTGCGGAGACGATCCGGGTTGATTTGGTAACGACGGAGGCTTCTGAACTAAATGAACTACTTTGTCACTAACGTCATATTCTTTCAACTTTTTCTCGTCCTGTAAAACTCGTCCACAGAAAATCAATCTTTGTTCGGAGACGGCAATGTTCACTTTTGGTTCAATAGTTTCCTTAAATTCTTTGACCGTTATCTGTAACACATAAAATGCATATGGAAGGCTGACACATGTCACACGTCAACTTACCTCGTCATCCACTGAAACCGTGTGGTTCTGTGAATCGAGCGTTTTCACAGTAACGTCAATCATCGCTTTCTTTCGTTTCACACGAGTGTTGTCAATATTGAGGCCAATGTTCACTTAAAACAGACGCGGAACAATCGATCGATTTCGCAGCAAATGTCGACTTCTCAACGTAAAACTTCTGTGCAACGCGTCCTTAGTAACCAATCGTATGTGTACAGTTTAAAAGTGAAAAATGTGTTTTACAAGCTGATTGCAGTTAGCAGCCGATTTTAGCAGATGTTCAGCGATTCAACGATAGAGGACTCTGATAATCGTTTCACATGTGATGTGTTGTTCATTTAAACGATGACAAGATTACTCGAATTTTTAAGTTTTGGCTTTACTTTACTCTCAATTTGGCTAACTTTGGTACTCGAGAAGCCATTTAAAGTTCCTCCGAATGTGAAGTTTCATGTATTATTCGCTCCTCTATACGCACTGATCATTTTTGGTCTCATTTGTTTGATTCTTCTGTTGTATCGAGTGTTCACATTTAACAATTGTTCTGAAGCGTACAACGAATTGAAGCAACAGATCGTTGAAGCCAGAGAAGATTTGAAGCGCAAAGGTTTCAATGATATCGTTTCAACAGAAGAAACTAAGAAACAACTTTAATACTAATTGTTACATAATTTAATCATAATTTATATTAAATTGTATTTTGATAAGATGCAAATGCTTATTTTCGAGTGCTTTTCGATTAACACAAATAATACGAAGAATACTGTTGGGATTGAGAAAGGAACTCAAAAGTCTTTTACAGTGAGTAATTGATTACAAAACGATTACAATTTACACAAT